>LR749547.1:1862228-1977031 GCA_902729485.2 Mus minutoides
TTTTTTTTTCTTTGTTGTTTTTTTCTGTTTTGTTTTGTTTGTTGTTGTTGTTTAATCATGTTTAAAGAAATCCAAACAAAGCAAGTTTTCCATGGTGATCCAAGATGGAGGAAAGCAGCTCTGGGACTCTCTAAATCTTCCTGTGACTCTGAAGATTGTCTCTTGTATTCAGAACTCGATTCTACTTTTTAAAAGTCCCTCACAAAGTTTATCATTTTTTAATGTGTGAGCAACATAGAAGGATGTTTCTTAATTTCCCAGTAGGTGTGACTATCTCTGATATGTTACTTTGCCATTTTATTTTATTTTTGGATTACACAAAATAATATGTTTAGAAAACCTCTAATTTCAAATATTTTAAACAAGTATTTTTGGTGCCAATAGGTGTGGTCGCACTGCACACATTCTGAAAGGGGGGAACCCCGGCTTTGACACGCAGGCTTGCTGAGGGAGTCTCTGCTCTGCACGCCCAGGGCTGCACTACAGGCTCACACCAACCCCTTTCCCACTGCAGAGCACAGCACAAAACAGAATTTTTTGGAAGCTGTGAAGTCCATATTTAGAAGGAATGGCAGAGTAGTATTTATTTCTTTCCACTGTGAGATTACAGAAGATTATGTGTGTAAAACTGCCACCTAGCTCCATAAGAACCCAGTAAATAGAAATAGTACAGAAATAGTTTAAAACCAGGCATGGTGACACACCAGATGAGACCAGCTTAGACTATACAGCAAGATCCTTACGGGAAGGGGCAGGAAAAGGATAGAAGAGGAAGAAAGAGGAAGAAGAAGAAGAAGAAGAAGAAGAAGAAGAAGAAGAAGAAGAAGAAGAAGAAGAAGAAGAAGAAGAAGAAGAAGACGGAACAGAAGTGGTTTATCTCTGCCTTCAGATCAGAGCTGGCCTTTCCCTTTATGATCTACCCCATCCTTCCTGCCCTGGCAATTGACCTCAGCTTCCAAGCTCTCTCGGGAGAAAGTAGATGCTGGGGGTTCAGACCCGCACATTATGGAAGCCAGCTGGACAGAGCCCAGCACGGACACCATGCTCAGTGACTTTGTCGTGCTACCTCTAGGAGGACTGTGGCAGGAAACAGCACAGCCTGGCCTGTGACTTCAGCTAATGAGCTTGTAGCCCAAGTCATTATCCTTGAATCTCTGTGCACTCCAAACAACAGCCAGTGAGCTCTTCACAGGATGGAAGCTTCCCCATCTTTGGGTACAGAGCTTGGTGGGCCAGAAGCAGAATGGAGGTGTGCATAATAAAGACCTCACGGCTCTCCTACAGCAGGACAGCTATTCATTGCCAAGATGTAAGTTGCTCTAGTAACTCCCAGAGAGATGCACACAGCTACCTTTAGTGGCCTGCTTTTCTCCTTCCTGTCATGGCTGACTTAGGGGGTCAAAGGCCACTGTGCTGCTGTCATTGTAAGATGAAGATTTGAACCTTCGAGTAGGTCAGCATCAGTCAAGGCCCATGACCCTTCATCATGTGTGTGGGCCACATCCCATCAAGTCCAGCTTAACAGTGACAATGGAAGCTTCTAAGGAGAGAACTTGCTTTGTGACGCCTGCAGATGCACACTGTAGTCTCCACGCTTCTCTGGAGCTCAGGATTCCCTTCCTGCTCTGAAGACTTCAGGCTTGACTGATCAATGTTTATATGCACATACATGTGGGACATATATGTTCACATATGCTGTATTTGCTTATGTATATAAATAGATATATGTGTGTATGTATGGATGTATGTGTATATATGAATGTTTGTACTGACACAGTATATTTTTTATGCATGCAGACACATTCATGTGTCTATATGTTTGTATGCATGTATAATATAGGTCTATGTGAATATATATATATCTATATACATATATACATACATATATATATACATATATATATGGAGAGAGAGATACATGTTTGTGTATACTTGTATAGGTGTGTATAAATGTAAGCATTCTTGAATTTATACATGTCTTTACATGTATGTTTATATACATGTCTGCATAAATATGTGAGTGTATGTTTGTATGCATGTGTATATATATATATATATTGTCTTAGTTAAGGTTTTATTGCTGTGAAGAGACACCATGACGAAGGCAACTCTTATAAAGGACAGCATTTAATTCAGAGGTTCAGTCCATTATCACCATGGCAGGAAACATGGCAGAGTCCTGGCAAGCATGCTTCCATGGCACTAGAGAAGGAGCTGAGGGTTCTCCATCTTGATCCACAGAGAGCCAGGAGACTCCCTCCTGCACACTGGGAGGAGCTTAAGCATAGAACCTCAAAACCACCCTCCCCAGTCATACTTCCTCCAACAAGGCCACACATCCTCTAATAATAGTGTTACTTCCCATGAGCCCAACATATTCAAGCCACCACATTTACAAACATGTTCATATATGCACATGTATATTTGCATATGTAAATATGGGTACATATACTCTTGTACACACACGTTCATGTCTCTGTATACATGTTTGTATATGCACACCTATCTGGAAGCATGTTTGCTCCCCCACACACTGATTCTGATTCACAGGAGAACCCCAACTAGTCTACCTCTGTAGGATTGCACCACCTTTATTTCCAGATTCTTTTCATATGGATTCCTGAATAAACATTCTCATCTGCAATTATAATCTTTGGTATTTTCTTTTTAAAATTTAGGCTAGATGTGGGAAGGCTGAGGTTTACATTACCATTTCATTGACACCAGAATAAAGTTATTAGAAGTGCCCCTTCTGTTACACCTGCATAGAAATAACTTTCTCTGTGTGACACTCTCTCTGCCAATTGTCCCAGCCTATGTCTTTGGCAGCACTGTCTCTAGCTCTCTTCTAGACAGCAGCCCTCCACCACCCACACAACACATTCTCCCTCCCGCCTCTTTGTGCTAACAGGTTCTGTACATTAGCTCTTACCAAAAAGAAAAAAAAAAAAAAAACCTCTCTGAATGGTGAATTGGCATTCACATTCTCTCACATCCGTGGAGGAAATTCTCACCTAGCAACATCCACCGTATCAACCGCCACATCTACCAATTCAACCGTAAGGGCCTCTGCTTGTTTTTTCCAGAGAGAGACTTGAAACTGCCAGACATTTCCAGATTCTGGTTAAGGGGTGTATGGTTAAAAAGCAGCAGGAGAATGGGAAGTGGGGGGGCCCTTTGTTCTGTTCCATGATGAGGTTTCAAAGGCTGTTAGGAAAACACATTCTGCATGGTAGATGCTTTAAGATGAAGCCCCGTGGTCAGCTTAGGTCCCACACCTGATCTAGCAAGATAAAGGCAACCACATGAATCCTTGGTCTGCCTTTGGTACAAGCTCCCAAGTACACAGTGGACCCCTCATTTGCATACAGATAAGAGTTAAATCAGGCAGATAATCTCTGTTAAATTCCAGGTAAACCTGATTCTTTCCTCCATACTCTATTATGTAATTGCTTTCTCTTCTACCAGAAAAACAACAAGCAAACAAACAAAAACCGCATAGCCTCTGATTGATACTGAGAAGTTGAGACAGATCTTCACCCAGCTTTCTGCAGAGCCTAGGGAATACCCTGTCCACAAGGCAAGCCCAAGGCGGCCTGAGCTTACAGAGGGAAGCAATGAAGGGAATGCTCAATAGAGTGCTTCACCATGTGGGAAAAGATGTGTGGTAATCTGATATTCAAGTCCCTTTGCAAAGGTAAAGTGGCGTTACTCCATGGTTTAGCCTTACACATAGATAAGCATCCTTTAAGATACGGATGATGTGGGTCCTGTTAGATTTGCAGAGAGAAAAGTCTGGGAGTTTGCATTTTAGGAATACTCACCATCTTCTGGTTACCATGGATACAACAGAGCCATTGCTGTTGAGGACTGTAAGGTATCTGTGATGAATACTATTGAGTACTCGTGCTGAGTACTATTGAATTCTGTTGGGCACCTGTGATGGCTACTACTAGGTACTGTGTGTACACGTGGTGGGCAGCTCCGAGTACTGTCAAGTCCCCACGGTGGGTACCGTGAGGTACTGATGTGTGTCTGTGATAGATGCCATTGAGCACTGTGGATGCCTTGGTGAGCAGCATTAAGTAGTATCAGGTGTGCATGGAGGGTACTCTTTGGTACAGTCAGTTATCTTAGTGGCACTAAGATAGAGAAAAATATATATACAAGAATCTTGGGCTTTGAGTTTTTTTTTTTTTTTTCCTTAAGGAGTATAAAATCAAATTAGGGAGAACTCCAAAACAAGGAATTTCATCTCTAAAATTTTCAAAGAAATATAGCCAAGAAGGATTTAAGGTCATATAATATACAACATTTTTTACCAGTTCTAAAATTTAAACAAACTGTTGCCAAAAAGGGAGGGGGGGAGAAACATCAGCAGGAAGCTATAGCCATTTCCTCTGAGAACACAAAGGGAAAATTGCTCTCCCTATTTTCCCTGAAGGCAAATGTCCACTTGAACATGGGGTGCTTTCTCCTAAGACAGTCATTTCTCAGGGACAAAAAGAAAAAAAATAATGCATTCTTATTTTCATAAATTGACCTTGAACTTGAGTCATCAATCTACACACAATTTCTACCACTGTGTAAATACACACACACACAAAAATACATCCTTTAAAAAGTCCTCGTTACTTCTACCCAAACGTGTCTATTTTCTCTATACAATTTAGGTGAGTGACTTAGGGAGAACGCTGCCTTGGGCCCACATCTTGGCCTGGCTATGGAGCCTGTAATTCTGAAGGCTCTTAGACGACTCTGTGAACTGCTCACTCAAAGGTCTCAGGGGGAATGCACAGCAGAGGTCAACTTCTGGATACTCTCGCACATTTATTTGCATGAGTGCATACCCACGTGTGGGGTGTGTGTGTATGTGTGTGTGTGTGTGTGTGTGTGTGTGTGTGTGTGTATGTGTGTTTGCACAGGTGTAGGAGCACAAGATGGGCATATGCATGTGTGTGTATGCACGTGTTTACACAAGTGTGGGGACACATGGTGGGTTTGTGCATGTACACATGTGTGTACATGTATTTGCACAAGTGTGGGTGCACATGGTGTGCACATACATGTATGTGTGTGTATATGTACATGTGTATGTGTGTTTGCACAGATGTTGATGCACGTGGTGGGCACATGAATGTATGTGTGTATGTACGTGTATGTGTGTGTGTGTTTGCACAAGTGTGGGTGCACATGGTAGGCATCTACATGTGGAGGCCCCAAAGATAACCTAGAGTGTTTTCCTGAATTGCTCTACACTTTGCTTACTGAGGCAGGGTCTTGAACTGAGACTAGAGCTTACTGATTCTGCCAGTCTAGCTGTTCAGGTTGCCTTGGTAGTGGAGGTGAAGGTTTCCATGTCCTCAGTACTAGAAAGACAGGTGGGCTGCCATGCCTGCCAATGTGACTTTTATGTGGGTGCTAGAGATCTAACTTGGTTTCCATGCTTTATGCCCAGGTCCCTGGATTCCTTCTTTCCTACAATGCTGGCATTGAGAGCACTATAAAGGTGCCAGTTAATATTACCCAGCATGCCTATGTGGTGGGTGGGAGAGTCTAGTTGATTAAATCAGTTTTCCAGCTTGTGAATATAGACATTTACCCTACAGATAGGTATTAAACACACACACACATACACACACACACTTTTCCAGGATAACTGTTTGTAGAAGGATGAAAATAGATCCATGTCTCTCACTCTGCACAAAACTCAACTGCAGGTGGATCAAGGACCTCAACATAAGGCCAGATACACTGAATCCGATAGAAGAGAAAGCAGGGGATAGTCTTGAACTCATTGGCATGGAAAAGACTTTCTGAACAGAAAATCAATAGCACAGACACTCAGAACAACAGCTAAAAAGTCAGACTGAAAACCTGTATGGCAAAGGACACCATCATTCAGATAAAGTGGCAACAGATAGAATCTTTACCAATTGATTATACATCTAATAAAAGGTTAGAATCTAGAATACATAAAGAACTACAAAACCACTGGACATCAAGAGAAAAAAAAAACTAGATAAAACCAAACAGAGTTCAGAAAAAAATGCAATACAAACGGCTGAGAAGCAAGGCAGCATCAGGGTAGGCATGGTGCTGGAGGAGCTAAGAGTTCTACATCTTCATCTGAAGGTCTCTGAGAGAAGACTGGCTCACTGCCATCCACACAATGACACACCTCCTCCAACAAGGCCACACCTCCTCCAACGAGGCCACACCTCCTCCAACAAGACCACACCTCCTCCAACAAGACCACACCTCCTCCAACAGGGCCACACCTCCTCCAACGAGGCCACACCTCCTCCAACGAGGCCACACCTCCTCCAACAAGGCCACACCTCCTCTAACAAGGCCACAGCTCCTCCAACAAGGCCACACCTCCTAATAGTACCACTCCCTGGGCCAAGCATATTCAAACCACCACAGGCTCCCACTCCTAACCAAGAACCTATCTGCAATTGACAAATGCTGACAAAGGGGAAAAAGAGTTTTCTCCAGTGGAGTCTCACTGGGTATAAACCACATTTTGGAGCAGGCTCCACATGCCCCGGAGTAGTCAGTCACACAAAACCTCTGTGGTTTCTTTGTGAGCTTTATGTTTTGTTTTGGCATGTGTTTTTGTTTGTCTGTTGTTGTCACTGCTGTTTGATTTAAGTTTTGTGGTTTGTTTTAAGAGAGAGATCTTAAAGGTGGGTAGGTAGAAAAGTGGGAAAGACGTGGAAGGAGTTGGGGGAGGGGAAATCATGATCAAAATGTATTAATGAAAAATATTAAATTTTCCAGTATATAGTTGAATGGTTACATATTGTCTGGAATCCCAGTATCTGGGAGACTGGGGCAGGGGAATCTCTAGAGCTGACTCAGAGAGGCTGCATTAATGAGTTCTGGGTCTGGAGAGAGACAAGCCTCAGTATGTAAAGTAGTGTATAGTCAAGGAAGAGAAGCATGTCAACTTGGGGCTGCCACACATAAAGACCTACCTGAATACACACATGTATTCATACACATATATTCATGTGCACACACTACACATACACACATGCAAAATAGAGATACTTTTAAAGGAAAAGTACAAAGATACATTCTTTGGTATTGATGCCAATCTGAATAATTATCTTTGAAAAATGTTTATGACTGTGCGCATTTACCATTAAAGTGATGGATCACAATCATTGGGAGGTTGTGTGTTTGTTTGTTTGTTTGTTTGTTTGTTTGGTGTGTGTGTCTGTGTGTTTGTATGCTGGGGATTAGAACTCAGGTCCTTATCTAGTGTATTGGGTACTTAACTGACTGAGCCAACTCCCAAGTCTTGGGTGTTTTCTTAAAAACGAAGGTTCCAACCCTCTGCAATTCTGATTGGTGCACTGGGGCTGAGGTTATGGTTCTCATCAGATTCCCAGTTTACTCTGGAGCCCTGAGTCATCATGAGGTCATGACTTCTTTAAGGCCACTAGAGAATCCACGGTTCTTGTATAGATTGGTTTCTCTTTTCTCTTCTAAGAAAAATCTGGCATCTAAAATGTTGTGAAATCCATTGTCTACTTCCCTAGCATCTGTTCCAACCTGTAGAGTCCCCAAGACTGTCCCAAGTAAGTGAGTTTCACAGGCCCCCTGCTTGTCTGTTTTTAGGTGAACAGCTGGAGGTTATGAGACACTCAGAGAAGGTCACTAAGGTTCTAAACTAACTGGATGATGAAATGGCCACTTGTATTAATAGCAATGAGTTTAACTTTCCCAATTCATTTATCATCATCAAAGACAGGTATGAGAACAGTGGATGAAAGTTTATACTTTATACAGCTGCAGTGACATCCCTCCAAGCTCACCTTGATCTAGCTTTGAATTATTTTCTACACGTCTATAAAAGAAGCCAGTTGTCCTTGCTGCTGTAGTTGAGCAATCATGTCTGCCCCCACATTTGTGTGTCAAAGTGCTAACCACATATCTGATGGTGTGAGGAACAGGTAGCTAGGAAATGACTAGGTCAAGAGGACAGACTCTTGTGAATGAGAGCAGCACCCAGAGGCCCCAGGGGCTCCTTACACCTTCTGCCATGTAGGGACACACTGAAGAATTCTCTCACTAGATGGTGGCTCTCACCACGCACCAATCTGCTGGCAGTTGATCTAGGACACAGAAGGCCCCAAGTATGAGACACAAACTTCTCTTCTTCGAAACTCTTCTGGCTTAGGGTATTTGGTTATAGCAGCTGGGATAGACTGAGACATCCAATACCTTGCCCACTATCACTGCAAACACGATCAAAGGCCTAGAATCCTGCTGTTCAGCTTGATATGTATGCCCTCCAGGTCAAGATTGGGTGGCTCGCCATTTTCCCCTTATGGAGATCTGCTCTGAAATTCTCTTAAGCTCGTCTCCTTGGTGAGGCATCCTTAGACTGTGTCTCTAGCATCTCCCAGCCATTTACTGTTCAGCCTTGCGTTCCCGGTGACTCATTAGCACGTGCTTTGCTGTGCTCTCTTCCCTTGCCAGGATCCATGAGGACAGTGGTGTCTGCACTTTGCTTACTGATACACCCTAGCTGCAGAACATTCTGGCACATGCAGAAGAGCACATGTTTAATGTGGACAAGTATGACCTGACACACAAAATAGAAGATCATGAAATATCAGGCTTTGTTTCAAAATAGTGATGTCATCTAACACAAATTTTAAATATTGTCTAACCCATTTGACATTCCCCTGTTTCTTTATTGAAAAAGAAATTTTCCAGATGACTCTAAGAATTTGACATTTGCTCAGGAAGCAGAGTAGAGAGGATCTCTGTGCCTCCGTAATGCAAATGAAGGAGGCTGGTCACCTTTTGCACAGTTTATGGACTCAAGTCTCTGCTAAGCTGTCTGTGTGTGCTCCGTATGACCAGGATCTGTGGAATCACAACCTAGTTATGAAGGTTAAGGGCCTTCAAGAGGCTTGCTTCACAGATAAATACATGGTTTCCAGAGCTTCTAAAATATCTACTTCTTGACTCAGTCAGCCTCAGGATATGGGGACCAGAGACAGAGGCAAGTCAAGGTTGAGAACCTGCTCCTACTGCAGTGGGTAATTGAGAGGCCCTGGCTATGGACCCACAGCTTATGCCTGGATCACTGCCCCGGGCCAGTAAGTGAATAGCATCAAGGCAGACTGTGAGATGTGAGGTCAACCTGGAAACTGAAAACAATCCACAGGGGTCATCTGCCACCAGATGTTCTCTTCCTGTAAAAATAGGACTTTGAGAAACTGACTCCAATTCTGTGTCTTTCTGTATGGATACACTTTAATAGAAATAAAGGGCCTCGTCTTATCTGAGAACGGAAGGAGAACATGAATGGAGCATCATTTCCCTAAAGGAAAGCTCTAATGTTTCTTCTAAGTATGGGCAGGAATGGGGTAGTAGGGTGGTGTAGCTGAAGAGGCCTCAGGGGAAGTAGTTGGCAATATAGGGAAATCTCTGATACAAAATGAAGCCAAGAAGACTAGCAGAGAATAGCCCTTAGCATTCTTTGTTCTCACAATGCATAAGCAAGTGACAATCATACAGGGAGATGGAGACAAACATGTGTGCATGTGTGTGCTTGTATCCATATGAGTATGTGCATGTGTGTGCACACATGTGTGTGCGTATATGTGCTCGAATCCATGTGAGTATGTGAATGTGTGTATATGCATGTGTGTGTCCACTTGTATGTGTGTGTAAAATGTGTTCATGTGTTATGAATACAGGTAGGCATATACCATGGTACACCCGTGGAAGTAAGAAGACTGCTGTGGGTGTTGGTCCTTACCTCTCCTTTTATCTGAGATTAGCCTGTGAGGTGAGCTTGCAGGGATTCCTCTGCCTCCACTTCCCAGGCTACCCTAGGAACACAGGGATTGAGATGTGCACTGCGACCTATGGTCTGCGCCTGTGCATGACATTCTCGTGTTTCCTGAGAAATCTGACTGAGAGTCTTACACTGTGCAGAGAGGGCTTTAACTATGGAGCTTTCCCAGCCCACAGATGCAGATGTTCACCACAAAAGATCACCAGGGCACACTGTGGGCCAAGGAAAGCAAGATGAATATAGGGACTGGGTAGGGAGAGCTCCGAAAAGAGAAATACTGTCAGCCATGTTTGTATGCAGTGTGGAAACAGCTTTGGGAAGGCCAGGAAACAAATGGTGCATGCTCTCTGGCTTTCTCTCATTCTCTCTCTTCTCTCTCTGTCTCTGTCTCTGTCTCTGTCTCTGTCTCTGTCTCTCTCTCGTGTGTGAACAGATGGTTCTGTTGTGAAGTGGTAGGTGTAGGAGTGAGACTTCTTAAAGTATGTCTTTTTATATTGTTTTCATTTCAGATCATAAATTTTAAACGTTTTTAAAATTCTTAAGTCATGTGTAAGATGAAAAACAGAAACAAAGACCAAAAACAGACTCCACCATTGGCACAGTTTCTGCAGGACCTGCCTGGGATGTGTGCAGAGCCGAACAAGACATTAGAACGAGGTGCCAATCTAGGCTGGATGTAGGTGTCACCACTTAATGGCTGCGCCACTTTGGTCCAGTCACATGAGTTGGGCTAGTTTAGCTTCAGTACCTTTAAAATAATAGAACTCTCTCTATATATGTGTATGTATGTGTGTGTGTATGTGTATACATACACATACATATGTGTATGTATGTATATATACAGTAGAATTCTCTCTCCATATATATACACATATATATGGATAGAGAAAGTACATATTAACACACATATATGGAGAAAGTAGATATATGTACATATGTGTGTGCATATATATATACATACACATATATGTACACATATGTATGGAGAGAGAATATATACATACATATAAGAAGACAGAGTGCATATACATATAAGAAGAGAGTATATATACATATATGAAGAGGTTATATATACATAAATTTATAAATATATAAATGGAGAGAGTTCTATTATTTTATGTATATATGTGTGTATATATGTATGTATGTTTATACACATATATATGTGTATATATATGAATAATGTATTTAACACATTTTAAGGGTTAAATGAAGTAATGTCTTCTGGTACTTAGCCTACAGCATACATTCAATGTCTGGAGACTGTGCAGTGCCTCCTTATGCACAGGGATGTGTTCCCAGTTCTTCAGTAGAAACCACAGATAGCATTGACCTCCTCCTTCCTATATATTTCACCTATGATAGCTTAATTCATAAAGGCTTGCATAGCTTCTTCTAACTTCCCTTTGGTCACATGGCAGGGCTGCTGAGGCTTTTCATGCTAAAGCTGCCCCTTCCCCCCCCCCCCCCCGCTCCCCATCTCTCTGTGTACCACCACCTCCTACTCCACATCAGTGCTGAGTAGCTTTGGCCCAAGCCCCAGTCAGCCATTCTGCTGGGATGACTAACTGCCCATAAAATGGCCTGCCTGCCTCTACATGGTTCCTTCCAATAGGAAATGGGCTGTCTTCAGGGTTGGACTGCTCAGCCACCGTTCTTGTGGAGTGTTTCTCTGTGATGTTTCCAAGCTCCTCTTGAGAACTGATGCTGTTCTTACTAGCCTGGTATCTGCTTCCCCTGACCTCATCTATACACCAACCCAGGACGCTCCATGTTGAAAGCCCTGGAAGCTCGTACAAATACAAGCCCTTTGGTGTGCCTCAGAGGGTATTTGGGCCACTTTCCAGCCTTATCTCCCAACATACAGGACTCCCAACTACTCAGAACTGCTCTTGGTTCTGAGTGTGTTGTAGACACTCCTCTCAGCCCCCCTGAGTCACTGCATTCTGCCCCCTCCTCCCCTAATCTGGCATGATGGTTGATTCCATGGGTCAGTTCAACTGGGCTATGGGCTATCCAGATACATGGTCAAACTGAACTCTAGGCAAGTCTGTGGGATTCCAAGATGGGGTTAACATCTGAATCCTTGATCCCATCTCCTGAGGGAAGCAGATATTCTCTCTAACATCATTAGCTCTCCTCAGCCTCCATACTGGCCTGAATTCTCCAGTCATCCGGTTCTTTGAGTCTCCAGCTCTTAGAATATAGATGTTAGGGCTTCTCAGCCCTCACAGTTGTATAAAGGAAGTCTTACCTTCCAACATACACCCGTGAACATACACACACACACATTCACATACACATACTCATACACATACATAGACATACATATATATACACACACACTCATACACACATATACATATACTCATACACATACATATACACACTCATACACACACATACACATATACATTCACATATATATACACACATAGATATACACACATATACATAAATTCATATACACATACATATATACACATACACATTTATTCATACACATATACACACTAATATGAACACACACACATATATATACACACAAGCACATATACCCACATATGTATATACATGTACACACATACAGTCACACACAGACACATATGCAGTCATATACATATACATACATATAAACACATTCACACAGAGACACACATACATTCATATATGCGTAGACCTACACACATGCACATATACCCATATACATGTAGACACATACAAACACACTCACAAACTGACACATAGACATACAGTCATACACATATACACACATACAGTCACATGTATATATCATAGATACATACATATACACACATAAACACATATATATACACAGAGATACACATACACACATACATATACACACTCATACACACACACATACATTCTCTGTGTGTGTATGTATGTGTATATGTGCTCTTTATGCTGCTGAAAGACCCTGACTAAATCTATCTGCCTGCTTCCTGCTCACACCTCCTTCAAATGTGCCTTGGCTGCCCTTCTCTGAGCTACTACCTCAGGCCACCTTCTGAACCTGGTCTCCTGCTCTTGCATTCAGCTTTGAAGTGGCCCAGCCACTTGCCTCCTGTTCCCCTAGCTTACCTGAGGGGGTAGGACTGCACAGGCCTTTTTATTTTTTTTTAAATCATTTTATCTATGCTTTTAAAGCCAGCACTGGGTGCTTAGTGAATTAATGAATTTTAATTGGCTCCCTTATTCTTTGTGAATGTGTGCTCAATGAACAGATAAGCAGACAGCTTGTGTCATCTCTTGAAGCCTTTACAATGAATCATCTCCTGAATAAGATGCTTATGCTCAGACACTTAAAACAGATTCTTTTTTAAAGTACCTTGTTAATAACAACCAACCCTCAAATATAGATTTGGTCCCTGTGCAATTCATAGAGCAGCCCTAATGACAGCAAGGCAGGGGACATTGAGGCAAGAAGGTAATGTCTCAGACCCAGGTTCACCTGTAAGGAGCAGTTGCTTGGACCTTTTGTTCAATCTGAGCATATCAGACTATGATGACTTCAGCAGAGAGCTTGGCTCGCCGCTGCTGAGAGTAAAGGAAGAAATCAGTGTCCGGGAAGGATGAAGCTATATGCCCAGCGCTTTAGCAGGTGTCTCCACCCAGTGACCTCAGCCTCCCTCTCGGTCACCAGTGCAGTGGCCATCTTTGTTCACTGGTATCAGATGCTGTGAAAGCCAGCTTCTGGGCCCCTGTCCTGTATCATTCTCTCTGTCTGCCTGTGTCCAAACCCCAAGGGGCTACATTCTCTCAGCAGCTGAATTTCTCTGCCAATCCTCAGCCAGAGGTCACTTTCCAGGCAGTGACATATACTGAGCAGAGCCAGCCCTGCCTGCCATGGGTAACAGATGTGTTTAGGTAGAAAGGGACAACTAGAAGTTCCCTAGGTGCTTTTTTGGTTGTGTTTGTTTGTTTGTTTGTTTGTTTTGTTTTGTTGGTTATATAGTATCCAGTCTTCTGCCAGTTTCTAATACAATAAAGACTCTTACGTGGAAGAAAAGTGTCATCTAACACAAACAGGAGCAGTAGTTTTATTTCCAGGCTCCAAACAAACCCACAATGTATGTGGACTGGATATGGCTGAGGCATCTGCATTTAGCACAAAGCTGCCCCTCCCCCACCTGCTACATGCAGAGATGACGCAATAAGTCTACGTAGCCATCAGTGGTATGATGCTCTGAGCCATCTTTAGAGTCTCCTCCCAAACCCCCAATATCATGACCTCTAGTTTCAAGTAAATACTTTTAGTAGCTAGACAAAGCCATGACATACTTGTGTGCAAAAATGTTGGTGATGTGTAACTCAAGACAAAGTAAGCATAACACAATTCAAACAAATTCTGCTTCATCCGCTGAGGGCCTTCCGTTTGGGGGAGTTATCCCTCATGTCTGTCCCATCACTGAAAGGCAAAGATGAATGTACCAATCACAGAAGGGAACGCATAAACCTAACATCATCGCACACACCCCCACACAGTCCAATACTTAAACTATGTTCAGGTTGCTATGTATCACATATATAGGAAAGATCAATCAGCAAGGCTGGGAAGAAAGGGGGTGGGATGAGGAACTGAATCCACGAGCCACAGAAGTTGGCAGAGGTCAACTCCAAATGTGCCACTGAATGTATTGTCTATAGACATTTTTCTCGTCACCATGATTGAATACCTGCCAGGAATTTAAAGGAAGGAAAGATTTATTTGGGCTCAGAGTTCCCAGGACTCAGTCTGTTGTCCATAACCCCCATACTTAGGCTGAGTGACAGGCAGTAGATCACAGTATATCATAGTGGATCACAGAGTATCACAGTGGATCAAAGGATATCACAGTAGATTGCAGGATATCACAGTGGTAGGAGCAAAGGTCAGGGAGGGAGCATTTTTAAATCATTGGCTGATAGGAAGGGAGCAGCTGACAGGAAGAAAGCAGCTGACAGGTAGGGAGTAGCTGATAGGTAGGGAGCAGCTGACAGGTAGGGAGCAGCTGACAGGAAGAAAGCAGCTGACAGGTAGGGAGCAGCTGACAGGTAGGGAGCAGCTGATAGATAGGGAGCAGGCACAAGACACCCTTGAACCCTCTGTCAGTCACCTACGTCTTCTAGTTTCCTCCTAAACTTTCCACAGTCTCCCAAGTTAGTAGAACCAGCTGGGGACCAAATGCTCAAAGCATGAATCTGTGGGGACATTTATGATTGACATTCTAACACTGCCCTTCAGTCCAAGTCCCCAGGTGATCCACAGCAGTGACCTTCGAGGCAGGAGACCTGCTTTTCTCTTTACTATACCTACAGAGGAGCAGTGATGGCTATGCCTCCTCTGTGGCCCTCATCTTCCCAGCTGCATCATCGTCCTCAGAGACTATGTGTCAAACCCTGAGCTCCCATCTAACTGTAGGCTTCTATGAGTCAAAATATTCACCCAAGAAAGTTGTCTTTTGTTTGAGCTACCAGGGACAGACAACAAGTCAGGAAAGAATTTTGGTGGTAAAGAGAAGATGCAGAATTTAAACATTAGACAAATAAAACAAGCAAACACTGTCACAAACCAAACTACTCATTGAGCAACTCCAGTATTAACCAGCCGGGCAACTCCCTTGAGTTTCCAGAGCCTCCAATACAGTCAACGATGGGGCTCACTCTCTCTCCCCTATGTCCCTGGGGTAACGTACTTATCTAAAACGAAGTCAATGGAAAACTCCATTTATTTTCCAGCCACACTTCTGTAATGCATTCTCTGGTAAAGTGAACAATTTTTCTACACAGAGACACAAATGAGACTTTTTCCATGAGAGAAACCCATGCATAATGCGAAGTGTGAGTCACTTGCTGACTTCCTGCATGGTGGTGTATGGAACTCCTTGCCAAGTTCCCCAGTGGAACCGGTGGAACCTATTGAAATAAAAATCCATTTAAAGTCTCTGGAAACAGTCCTGGAAGCAAACAGCTAAGGAGAAAACATCTATTCAAGAAAAATCTAGCAAAGTGGATGTGTGTGGGGGGAGGTTAATGGCACCACTCCATGAGACAGTTTTCTTCCTTCAGCTCAGCAAGGGGAAGACTGCCACACCAATGGTTGAAATCAAGAACAAGCTCTCTTACCCCAGACCAACAACGAGCTTCCCCTCCTCAAGCCAAGGACACAAGAACTCTCTCTTGAGTTAAAGACTGAACTGCCCCCAAAGTATACCAAGACTGTCTCAATTCCAGACCCTTTCTCTCCTGGGTCTCTAAGAACAATCTCCCCTCAGGGTAAGGTCATAGCTTCCTCTTTCTCCCTCAGACTAAAATCTGTCACTCTATCATGCTAAGGTCACAGACAGGGCTCGACATTGGCACTCTTTCCCATAAAATCAAGAATATCCAGGGAAGATAACTTTCTTCCAGGACCAGCAGTATACATGCACACACACACACACACACACACACACACACACACACACACACACATAACACCTGCCAGCTGCCTGTAGCTTCTGCCAAGGCCAGGTGAGTAAGGTCAAAAGATGGGGCTCTCCTCTTCTGCTCAGACTACAGACACAGGACGGAGGCTCAACCTTGAGAATGACATACAGCAAACACCATAGCACTAGTCAATGCTCCCAGCTGTGAGAACATGATTCTACATCAGAATAGGCAAGCCAAGGAGGGACCAGGGTGCTGATTATCCAAGCACAGGCAGTGGGCAGAACTACCATGAGGGCTGAGAGGTTGAGGGCTGAGCACATACCAAATGCAGACCCTTCAGAAACTCCCTCCAAGGAACCATAATGTGATCAGATTAGTTTATAGAGCAATTTATACTGCCAGGGGACTGTGACAAACAATCCAGCCATTGGCAAGCCAGGCAGTTAAAAAGGAC
The DNA here is from genome assembly GCA_902729485.2 of Mus minutoides. Lineage (NCBI taxonomy): Eukaryota > Metazoa > Chordata > Mammalia > Rodentia > Muridae > Mus > Mus minutoides. The sequence continues at coordinate 1,878,947 of LR749547.1, forward strand.
TCTGTGGCCATGTACAAAGAAAAGAGAGGTCCCCATAAAGTTGCAAAGCTTCTGTAAGGCAAAAGACACTGTCAATAAGACAAAAAGGCCACCAACAGATGGGGAAAGGATTTCTACCAATCTTAAATCTGATATGGGACTAATATCCAATATTTACAAAGAGCTCAAGAAGCTAGAGTCCAGAAATTCAAATAACCCCATTAAAAATGGGGTACAGAGCTAAACAAAGAATTCTCAACTGAGTAATACCGAATGGCTGAGAAGCACCTGAAAAAAATGTTCAACATCTTTAATTATCAGGAAAATGCAAATCAAAACAACCTTGAGATTCCACCTCACACTAGTCAGAATGGCTAGGATCAAAAATTCAGGTGACAGCAGATGCTGGCAAGGATGTGGTGAAAGAGGAACACTCCTCCATGGCTGGTGGGATTGCAAGCTTGTACAACCACTCTGGAAGTCAGTCTGGTGGTTCCTCAGAAAACTGGACATAGTACTACCAGAAGATCCAGCAATACCTCTCCTGGGCATATACCCAGAAGATGTTCCAACTGGTAATAAGGACATATGCTCTGCTATGTTCATAGCAGCCTTATTTATAATAGCCAGAAGTGGGAAAGAACCCAGATGTCACTCAACAGAGGAATGGATACAGAAAATGTGGTACATTTACACAATGGAGTACTACTCAGCTATTAAAAAAAACAACTTTATGAAATTCTTAGACAAATGGATGTAACTGGAGGATATCATCCTGAGTGAGGTAACCCAATCACAAAAGAAGTCATTAAATATGCATTCACCAATAAGTGGATATTAGCCAAGAAACTTAGAATACCCAAGATACAAGTTGCAAAACACAAGAAAATTAAAAAGAGGGAAGACCAATGTGTGGGTACTTCATTCCTCCTTAGAATAGGGAACAAAATACCCATGGAAGGAGTTACAGAAACAAAGTTTGGAGCTAAGAGGAAAGGATGGACTATCCAGAGACTACTCCACCCGAGGATCCATCCCATAATCATCTACCAACTCAGACATTATTGCATATGCCAGCAAGAGTTTGCTGAAGGGACCCTGGTATAGCTGTCTCATATGAGGCTATGCCTGTGCCTGGCAAATACAGAAGTGGATGCTCACAGTCATCTATAAGATAGAACACACCCCCCCCCCAATGGAGAAGCTAGAGAAAGCACCCAAGGAGCTGAAGGAGTCTGCAGCCCTGTAGGTGGAATAACAATATGAACTAACCAGAACCCCCAGAGCTCGTGACTCTAGCTACATATGTAGCAGAAGATGGCCTAGTCGGCCATCACTGGGAAGAGAGGCCCCTTGGTATTGCAAACTTTATATGCCCCAGTACAGGGGAATGCCAGGGCCAAGAAGTGGGAGTGGGTGGGTGGGGGAGCAGGGCGGGGCGGAGGGTATAGGTGACTTTTGGGATAGCATTTGAAATGTAAATAAAGAAAATATCTAAAAGAAAAGAAAAGAAAAGAAAAGAAAAGAAAAGAAAAGAAAAGAAAAGAAAAGAAAAGAAAAGAAAAAGAAAAGTCCCACCACACCAGTGTCACCAGAGTAGCATGCCAGAAGCAACCCCTCCCCAGTGAGCAGCTTCAGAGCTCTAACACAGTGTGTGAGCAGGGGAGGACAGATCTCACTGAAAATGCTACAGCCAGTAATTAGCTGAATAAATCAGTGAACAGTAATCCCAGAGGCCATGGGAAGAGAGAGGACCAGTACTCAGGGCTGCTACATTAACCAAAATGTCCCATTCCAACAAAGAATAATTCACATACAACGGGACAGGGAAGCATGACATCCTGATGGGTAAGGTGAAACAGTAAGCAGATGGCACAGTCTTTTTCGAGGGGGTTCATGAATGCTGGATCAATGTGGGATATACCACACTAGCAATGTGTTGGTAGAACTGGCAGAAACCAAGATCAGGAAGGAATTGGGGATTAAACTCCAGCCTTCACAATTGCAAGGAAGTACTCACACCACTGAGCCATGACTTCAACTAGCCCTTTCTCCTTCCCCAGTATTCTGCAATTCTGAGGACCTCAGTTCAAATCCCCAGCACCAATATAGAAGCCTGTCCTGGCTGTGTGTGCCCGTAACCCCAACATGGTAAGAGACAGCTAAGGCAGGCTGATCTGGAGAATTCACTGGCCATCCAGCCGAACAGAAATTTGAGCTCTGGGTTCAGCGAGAGACTTTTGTCTCAAGGCACCAAGGTGGATACCTACCATCTTACTCTAGCCTCTACACAGTATATGTATGGTACACACACCTGCACACTTGCATGTGTGCAGCTGACACACACACATGTGCATATACTACAAAAAAATAAAAAGCTTAGATGACATTATAACATCAAATAGAAAAATGTCAATATAAAATAGAAGTTATACAAAGGAGCCAAGTGGAAATTACAGAGATAAAAATGTACAGTAACTAAATCAAAGCTCAGCAGAACTCATAGGCTAAAGCAAAATGAATAATCGAGTTTGACAGAAACTAAACAGGTGAAAACAGAAAAAAAAAAAAAAAACCAGTAACTGAAAAGGCAGGCATAGTAGCACACACCTTTAATCCTATCAGTCGGGAAGCATAGGCAGGCAGATCTCTGAGTTGGAGGCTAGCTTGGTCTACAAATCGAGTTCCTGGACACCCAGGTTACACAGAGAAACCCTGTCTCCAAAACAACAACAACAGCAGCAACAACAAAACAACCAAACAGCTTCAGAGAAAAATTCAAATAAAAATAATGACTAAAAGCTCCAAATTAATTTTTTTAAAAAAATAGTAACTATCTGGGAACTTAGTCAACTCCATGAACAATGAAATGAGAGAGGACAGGAAGATAGGTCAGTGAAGATGGTTAAATCCAGAGACATGAAGAGGAATGGTGGAGAAACAGGGACTGTCAGTCAACAGAGGACGTCTCAGCAGAAGTTGGGGAGGGAGCTGCAAAGCATTGGGAAAGCACAAATTGCCGGGGGGGGGGGGATCCAACACCCAGATCTCAGTCCCCCCCCCCCAAATCCAACAAAGCTAAAGTAAAAACCAAAGACTTCCCAGAGATAAACAGTAGCCATGTCTGATGCTGGTCCATCCTTTCCGTGAGATAACGAAGGCCGTTCTCCAGGCTGGAGGTTAGTTATTCCAGAGTGCAGTTCAAATCCACACGAACAAATGGGTTCCACGCATGGGCATGAACACTGAGAACACTGTGCTAAGAGGAATAAGCCGGACACTTAAAGACAAAAAAACTCAGCTCAACTTATATAAGACTCTAAGTGTGGTTCATGGAGAACAGACTGGTCAGCTCTAGAGCTGGGATGAGGGGTAGTGGGACCAGAGGTTCAGCTGGGAGGTGAAATAACCCTCGAGTGGATGGTGGAGGGTGACTGCCGCATAAGGACATGAATGAGTCCACCTCTATAGAGCTCAGAGAAAGGATAAAACTGTTACCTATGTTTTGTCATAGAAAAACAAAAAACAGAGTTGTACAGAGAAAATGGTAGAAAAGAACATACCTCACTGGTGTCACTCATCATAGGCCACCTTCCCCTGAGCACACTGAGCTTGGTTTTTTGTCAGCCCTTGGCACGGGTACCTCAGAATGCTTCTATTTAACTTCTCATGCATTGGTCTCATAGCAGGAACTCAGTCCCTCCTTTGATCTCTCATCTTTCTGCTAGGAATCAAAAGATATTTCCTTAGGGGTTAAGTAAACATTAATGCCATGAGTTTTTTTTTTTTTTCCCTAGACACCAAAAGAGTCTTCAATACTCAGGCAAGTGGCTCTTGACTGTTGTGGTTCAGGCAGTTACAGAAGCAGGGCCTCTGAGGTCTAGCTACTGTGCCCTCTATCGCTATAGAAGTACTATGTTACAGAAGATTCCCCTGCCTTTCCCAGTGGATACTACTTGTACACAGAAGCCCACTAAAAGGTCAGAGTACAAAGAGAAGGCAGATTTCCTAGGCTGAAGCCACACAGAGAAGTCCTGTTTGACTGAACAGAACCTGGGGTTATCTGAAACCAGATAATGAGAAGAAAGAAGGAAACCATTCATTAAATGAAAAGGCTGCTTTAGAAGGTAGTTCCTCTATGATGTAGAAATTAAGGAGAAATAGATGAACAATGGATAATGTGTTGCACAAAAAGCAGAAAGTCAATGGCAGACATAAATTACACTAATTGTAAATGGGCTAGAGATACAATCAAATGGCAGAGATTGTTGGACTGCATTAAAAACTGTGACCATACTGCATGCAAGCATGAAGAGGAACATTTTTAAATGAAGGGGCTGATCCACCCAGATGAGGTAATAAATATAAACATCTAACAACAACAACAACAACAACAACAAAAAGTAATGAAAATGCTGAAAGAGACCCTGGCCATCATAAAAAGACAGAATTAATTCAATGGCCACTGGATTGAACTTCTAAATCTGGTTTTAATAAAGAGGAGCCCTAGAACCTTCCAAAAGAGAAGCTGTCACTTCACCCTTATGTGACTTTTTGTCTTCGAGGGAAGAGGAAATTGACATGCTATTGGCTTTGTAGATATAGATAAGCAGAGGTCAGACAACTGAGGTGAGTGCTTACTTGGCCAGGGCTATTGGCAGAGCTGGTTAGGAAATTGCTGAATAACCAACTCTCATGCCAGAGATCCTCTGCATGATATAACTGCCTTTCAGTACTTGTGTGTTTTCTCTGAATGTTTCAGTTAGCTGAGGTCAGCTGAGGACTGAAACTGTTAAATGAAAAAAGTCCACGAATAAATAATCCATACGTGTTAAGTGTGTGCCATTCTGAGCAACAAAATTAAGTTGTGTGGCATTGCCCTCCATCTCACCCTAGACAGGAACATCTCCTCACAGAGAGTTCCCACACTGTGCATGCCTACCTACCTGTTACTTGTTTAATGGCTGTCTTGGTTATCAGATTGACTCGAGGTACTATCAAACCACTGGGGCGGTATTCAGGTGACTTCTTTTGAGTTATGACGCCAAGATACATGAGTAGCATGTTGGATACATGATATTCAGATATGTGAGAAGGAAGGGAGGAAGAGAGTTAGGAGGGAGACAAAGGGGAAGGCTAAAGTGCTGTCTTCATGCTAAAAAAAAGAAAGTTCTTAATATGGTGTGCCAAAACAGAAGGATATTGTTTGTTAAGGAGTCCCCACTGCTGACTTCAGAGGCCTGGCCACAACTCACTGCAGGAAGAAGAAGCTTGCAGAACACCAGGTGCCCAGGATTAGCTGACAGATGTCAGCCCCTAATCTTGAGATTTATGAATTACCCAGTCATATTTCTTTTGGCTTATGATTAGGCTTATAACAAAAACAACAACAATAACAATATCCCTCACATGGCTGCCCACAGTGTTCTTTGTATTTCTTCAGGAGAGCTCAGTGCATACTAGACACCAGATGCTACAAATCTGAAAGAGGCCATATTCTTTCTGAAATCATGTTGAGTCCTTTCTGAGGCTACAGAAGCAGCTTTATCACCAGGGAAGCACACATCTAGAAAATGAGGGGGCAGACAAAGCTGATGTATGAATGGACTACCCTGGTATCATAAAGGGATGGGCAGTAAACTCCACGTGTGTTCACATGGATGCACACATGTGGATTTGTATGTGTACATGAATGTATATCCATGTATATGGGTATTCAGGCATGGGTGCACAAAAATGTGAGTGTATACATGTATATGGGCATGTATGTAAGTATGTGTGTTCTGAAGCATGGGTAATGAAAGGCTTCATAGACTCCTTATGACACTGAGAATATGACATCATATACAAACTTCATCCTTGAGAACCACAGACTCAAGTAATAAAAATAAGTGAGTTTAGGACTGAAGACTGTACATACCTACACAAATGTTAACAAGCAACACCCACTTAACTAAAGTTTGAAGGGATGGCTCAGAAAGAGGACCTTGGTTTGATACAGAGATGGTGAGTAGAAGCCCACAAGGAATCCCATCTCAGCTTGGGATGAGAGAAAGGACGATAGAAAGACACAGGGATGAGATATGCAAGACAGCTCAGTGCTGTCAGACTGAATTCATATCTGGATTTTCTTTTAAGACAGTACGTGAGCCCTTGAAGGTCAAGCTACCTTGAGTCAGGTCTTAAAGTTTGCATATGCCTTGAGGCACCCCAGATGACACCCTGCCTCAAAAGGGATGTGCTCAGCTGTAGTAAACTGCAAAGAAAACTCGGGGAATGAAAGAGTCTGCACCTTTTTGAAGCATGGTCTTCTATAACCCCTCAGTTCTTTCTTAATCTCCCACAGGGACGATTTTTAACCCACGATGAAGCCAGAACTCATCACCAGGTTTCTGTCAGTGAGCTTTCTGGAGAGCAGACATCATCACGACCCCCACCCCCACCCCCAGGGCTAGATCCTAATCTCCAATACAGTCGCACAGTGACGCAGGATGACGTCTTGTCACTGTGACCACGCTGCCCTTCCAGAGGACAGGGCACATTATGGGTGTGACCGTGAAGGAGCAGGGCTTTTAACGCTGTACGGATCCACCCAAAGCACGGGAAGCTAACTAAAGCTTCGTTGGGGGAGAAGCACAGAAATAGCAGCTGCACTGGAGAGGGTTACAATAAAGAGTGTGGACCATGATATAAGAGAAACCCACATGAAACTGGTGACGCAGAGCATGGTCAAACCCCGGAAATCTCAAAACTTGAGACCAGCAGGAGTGGAATTAGTTCCCCTATTTCTATGCCTGTCTTGGGGCTCATAGCCAGGTGATCCCCAACCAGGTGGTCACTGGCAGTCAGTCACCCTAGCACCTGGATTGCCTTTCCATGCTAATGAGGCATCTCGGTACCTTAGCATTCAGACAACGACCTTTTCCCACCTTGGATATTCTCACCCCAAAACTATATAACCCTTGGTTCATCCTGAATAAAGTGTTCAAACTCACTCAGGGGCTGGGTGGAGGTCGGCGGGGGGCAGAGGGAACAACCATGAACAAGCAAAGAGTATCTCAGAGAGGTGCTTCATTAAAGATCATCAGGGAAGGAAGGCCTTCATCTAAAAGAGCCATTACACTAAGATTCTGGAAGAAAGCCTTCTCCCTCCCCACCCCCATTCAAGCTCTTAACAGAGATCCAGCCTATTCGGAACTTTGTTCTGTCTTCGCTGAGCTGGTGTACTGGTGGCAACCAGAGAGGAGAGGAGGAAGCCGGAACCACAAGAAGAACACTAAGAGGAACAGAGAGTCAGAGAACAGAGCTAACAGGGCTTGGGTTCTGCCTATGAGAGAAAGACCTATGTCAGATCTGAAGGGCTCTGCAGGTCTCATTCACTATGGTAATGTGCTCCCATTGTACTCTGCACAAGCACTGAGGGCTTCTCGTATGGGAAAGGTCAAATGTCAACCATAGACTCAATAAGCTGCACTGAGCCTTAATGGCAGGGTAGATGGGAAACCCCTCTGCTTTCCCTGCAATTTGAAACCTTTTCACAGATCTGATGGTTGTTAGTATTGTCAACCTCACAGAATCTGGAGTCACCTAGGAGACAAGATTCCATAAATATCAATCAATGAAGGATTTTTAGGTTAGGTTGGCCTTTGGGCATGCCTGTGAGGGATCATCTTGATTAGGTTAATTGAGGGCTCAAGACTCACCCTTAAAAATGGCAGCACCCCTTTTTGCTGCTGCATCTGCACCCATGAGTATACTCAGGCTACAGAAGAGGCTTGCCTCTAGTGCCCTCTGCTGTGGTAAGGAGAAGGTCTGATTGGACCCCTATGAGACCAATGAAATCACCAGTGTCAACTCCCGTCAGCAGATCAGGAAAGATGGGCAGATTATCTGGAAGCCTGTGATTGTCTATCCCTGGGCTCACTGCCGGAAAATTACCTTGGCCCAATGGAAAGGTGGGCATATGAGCATAGGAAAGTAGAAGGGTACTGCCAACACCTGGATGCCTGAAAAGGGAATGAGAAGGATGAGGATCCTGTGACGGCTTCTCAGAAGATACCGGGGATCTCAGAAGATTGACCACCATATATATCATAGCCTGTACCTGAAAGTCAAAGGGAAAACAACAAGCAGATTCTCATGGAGCACATCCATAAACTGAAGGCAGACAAGGCCAGCAAGAAGCTACTGGCTGACCAGGCTCACCGGTCTAAGACCACGGAAGCAGGAAAGTGCAGGGAGGAACCATTCCAGACTAAGAAGGAAGAGATCATCAAGACTCTGTCCAAGGAGGAGGAGACCAAGAACTAAAGCTTCCCTCGTGTCTGTAAATAGTGGCCTGGCTGTGGCCTCACACAGATCAGTCATTAAAATCAAACAAGACATTGTCCCTGGAACAAAAATGGCAGTCCTCATGCCTGCCTGGGGTACCAGACTATACAGAAGGGAGGAAGCGGCTGAACATAATCATCCTGCACTGTGAATATAATGCGACCAGCTGCCCTTCCTGCTACCGCCAGTCCCTTCCCCGCACTGCTATAATGAATCCTCCAACTGTGAGCCCAAATAGCCCCTCCTGCCCTGCGTGCTTCTTGCAAGATACTTTGTTATGGCTACTGGAAAACTGGTTAATAGATGAGATATTATACCGCATCTCTCAGTGCATACACTGTGCTGGTTCTAACAACACCCATCCCACCCAACTGAAAAGAAGACTCTGTAGAGTTGCCAGGTGTGTTGGTTTGTAAAGGTTTGGCCCCCCCCTAGACTCATGTGTTTGAATGCTTGGCCCATAAGGAGTGACACTATTAGGAGCTGTGGCCTTGTTGGAGGAGGTGTGGCCTTGTTGGAGGAGGTGTGGCCTTGTTGGAGGAGGTGTGGCCTTGTTAGAGGAGGTGTGGCCTTGTTAGAGGAGGTATGGCCTTGCTGGAGGAGGTGTGGCCTTGTTAGAGGAGGTGTGGCCTTGGAGGAGGTGTGGCCTTGCTGGAGGAGATGTGGCCTTGTTGGAGGAGGTGTGGCCTTGTTGGAGGAGGTGTGGCCTTGTTGGAGGAGGTGTGGCCTTGTTGGAGGAGGTGTGGCCTTGTTGGAGGAGGTGTGTCACTGTGGGGGTGGGGCTTTGAGGTCTTAAATGCTCAAGCTCTGCCCAGTGCGGAATCCAGTGTCCTCCTGTGGATCAAGATGCAGTCTCCTTCCACACCCGAATCTGGGTCTGCTATTGTGGTAGCTGGCTCCTTCCTCTGAAAGGCAGTTCACTGTGTGATATACTGTGCTTGCGGCCTTTGCCTCCATCTGTCTCTTTGGGTAGGTAGTGAAACAGCAGAGGCAAGGCAGACTTTCCATTCCCCTAGGTTTTAGAAACCCCTGTGATTTTTGTGAGTATGGCCATAAAAAGAACACTGAGGTAAGACACAGCGGGTAGCCCCTGTCACTCATTCTGTTGTCCCCCCACACCCCTCCACATATAGCAGAGATGGTAGCCTGGCTCAAGCTTCAAAGGTGATCTCTAAAGCTGGTTTGAGGATTTGAGTATGCTTGGCCCAGGGATTGGCACTATTTGGAGGTGTGCCCTTGTTGGAGTAGATGTGTCATTGCGAGCATGGGCTTTTACACCCTAGTCCTAGCTACCTGGAAGCCAGTATTCTGCTAGCAGCCTTCAGATGAAGATGTAAAACTCCCAGCTCCTTCTGTTCCATGCCTGCCTAGACGCTGCCTGGTTCCAGCCTTGGTGATAATAAACTGAATCTGTAAGCCCGCCCCAATTAAATATTGTCCTTATAGGAGTTGCCTTGGTCATGGTGTCTGTTCACAGCAGTAAAGCCTAAAGACAGCTGGTGAACCTAAGAAAAAGAAACATGGAGACTGGTCTGAGGGGCTCTTATAAAGACAGAGATAAGAGAAATCGCACATTTGAATGCTCAGAAAGCCTGCCAAGCCTAAGTTACTCAGCAATGATACTGCCTTCATCAACAATCTTGACCTTGGGTACAAAGCAAGAGAGTGTGACCCAAGCTTCTAGGGGCCTCCCATCTCCACCTAGACTCTGAGATACTTTATTTCTGTCACCCAGTTCCTTCTGGACATGGCTGGTGGCTTGGGAGCATATGAGGCTGAGGGGCAGAGAGGGCCAAGAGGCCTTTCATCTTTCTAGCCCCCCGGGTTTTCTGAGAAGAAATACAGGGGTCTGATGTCACTAGAGCAAGGATGTAACCTTTCAAATCCCTGAACCACATCACTACAGTGAAAGGATGAAACTTGAAGCTGTAGGCCTCCTCCTGTCCTGGAACACAAAGCTTCTAGAACTTTCTTTACTCACACATTTGGTGTTTATGGGTTGTAGTGCTCATATCTCTAGGCAGTAGTGTGCACTCAATGAAGAATAAGTGAGAATAAGAATAAGTGGCTGGAGCATCACATTCAACCATATAGCTCCTCCCAGAGAGCCTGTGTATACTTGGGAGCTGGCTCAAGTCCATAGGCTTAGGGCCAGAACAAACTGTGGGTGTTGTTGGCTACAATCCTTGAACAATCCCCACAGCCAGCTGAACATTCATACAGAGAACCAGGCTTAGTGGGACCGGCTTGTGCTACTCCACAGAGACTGGCAGGTGTTCAGGGGAGGAACACTCAAGCAATGGCCTTCCAGGTAAGGTACCTACCTGGTCAAGGTAATTTCAAGAAAAGTCAGCAGCAAACGGGAGAAGGATACCATTTATCAGGAGCCTTGGATTTCTTCATAGGAAGTGTGTTACTCTTGCTTGTGTTGCTGTGATAATACACCAAAACCAAGGCAATTCATAAAATGAAAAGCTTTGAGCTTAGAGTTCCAGAGAGAAATGAGTTCATCGTGGCAGCAGGCAGGCATGCTATCTAGAGCAGAATGCTGAGAACTCTCATCTTGAGCCACAAGCACAAAGAAGAGGAAGCCAACCGGAGATGGTATGAATCTTTAAATTCCCAAAGCCCACCTCCAATGACAAACTTCCTCCAGCGAGGCCACACCTCCAGAACCTCCCCAAATAGCACCACCAACTAGGGACCAAGAGTTCAAATATGTAAGCCTATGTGGGTGTTCTCGTTCAAGCCACCCTATAGAGTCTCTTCCTAGGAGACTGTCTTAGTTAAGGTTTTACTGCTGTGAACAGACACCATGACCAAGGCAACTCATATAAGAACAATATTTAACTGGGGCTGGCTTACAGGTTCAGAGGTTCAGTCCATTATCATCAAAGCAGGAACATGGCAGCATCCAGGCAGGCATGGTACAGTGTGGAAAGAGCTGAGAGTCCTACACCTTCATCTGAAGGCTGCTAGCAGAATACTGACTCCCAGGTAGCTAGGACTAGGGTATAAAAGCCCATGCCCACAATGACACATCTACTCCAACAAGGGCACACCTCCAAATAGTGCCACTCCTTGGACCAAGAATATTCAAACCATGACAGAGACTTCGCACACACGTTTATGTGCATTATTCTGTGACAACCAAACTCCCTCTATTACTCCTGAAAGGATAGCAGAGGTTGGCCCATATGGGAGACATACAAAGGATGGTATTTCAGCAGCTAAAAGGCCCTGTTAAGTAGATTTGTTAACAGCCAATATCCTTTATGTAGGTCTGCACAGGAAGAATAAGAGAGACAGAACCAGACAGGTAAGCAGAGACATCTGCTCGTCAGAAACATCAGCAGTTTAGTATTTGACCTTCACAATCTGAAGTCATGAATGACTTTATTGTCCAACTACAAAGCTCACAGTCATACCCTACACCCAGCCAATATCACGGCCACGAGTCTCTCTTTTATCCTGAATCCTCTTCTCTCTCACTGTTGATGTCTCCCACTTGTCTTGAGAATTGAAAGGCTAACTCCCCTTTAACACAGATTTGCCGTCCTCTCCCGTCACATGCCCATGTGCATACACACCCACCCCAGTGCACACAGGCTTGTTTCTTCAGTGAGCACTTGTACCACCAGTACCCAGCATGCCGTGCTCCCAGAAGACACTGGGTAGCCATTGGTGAGTTGGATAACCTGGTCGAGGCTTTGGGGGACCACCAGTACCCAGCATGCCGTGCTCCCAGAAGACACTGGGTAGCCATTGGTGAGTTGGATAACCTGGTCGAGGCTTTGGGGAACCTATTTGTTACTTTGACTCTAATGACTCTACTTCTAAGACTGGTGACATTCTGCAGGTAATGTCATCTCAGCTGTGATCAACCAGCCAGATCATTCGTCTTATAAAGCTCCTAAGTCAATTTGCCCTGGAGAATCAATCCTCTCACCATAGCCACTACTCTAGCTCCATGCTCCTCTCCCTGACAGCTATCCAGGTGGTACCCAATGTTGTGGGCAGGACTCAGATTCGTGTGGACAATCCTAAGGCAAGACTGATTTTGACTTTGTTGTGCTCTCCTGTATCTTGGGTTATTTCTAGTTGCTGTGACAAAATGCCATGACAAAAATAGCTTAGGGGACAAAGGCTGCAGGCCATTGCTGAGGGAAAGTCGATTAAGGCAGGAACTCTAGGGTCATATCACATCTATAATCAGGAACTAAGTAATAAATATGTGCATGCTAGACTCAGCTAGAACCCTATGTTCACACAGTTCAGCACTACAAAGCCAGGGAATGGTACTGCCCATATATAGGGTAGGTCTTCCCATCTGGTTAAATGCAATTAAGAAAAATCTCTCAGCTAGGCACAGAGGTACATGCCTTTACTTCTAATACTCTGAGGCAAGGGGCAGGAAGATCTCTGAGTGTGAGGCCAACATGGCTAACATGAGGATCTCTAGGCTACCCAGGGCTACATAGTGAGACCTGTCTAGGAAGGAAGGAAGGAAGGAAGGAAGGAAGGAAGGAAGGAAGGAAGGGAGGGAGGGAGGGAGGGAGGGAGGAAGGGAGGGAGGGAGGAAGGGAGGAAGGAAGAAAGGGAGACAGACAGACAGACAGACAGACAAAAAGAGTTCTTGCAAGCATGCCCTCAGGCCAACCCCATACAGACAATTCCTCATTGAAAATGTTCCCAGATAGTTCTAGATTATATCAGCTGACACGTAAAGCTGACCACCATACCCTACAGTCTTGCTTGGTCCTGAAAGAAGATTATGTCTTCAAAGACACCTTCTGAACTAAAAAAAAAAAAGAAACAAAAAGAAAATGGAAAAAAATTTATAGATAGTTAAACTAATGTGTATGGCAGAATTAGGGTGCATCAAATGTAAGTGCCAGTAAATCAGTATGTGAGGAAGAGGGGCAGGGGGAGGGAGGGGGAGAGAGATTGATTGAGATTGATTTAGCTCCAGATCTAGACTGTGATACTCCACTGTCAGTATCTAAGGAAGGCGGAGAAGGGACTGCTAGGCTCTTGCACATGCACGTGACAACTGCACCCTGCCATGTGACCCTGGAAAGCTGGGGACAGCCTCACTCCGAAGAGCTGCTGACGTGTGAAGCTGGCACATCGATGAGTGCTCATATTTTCATGGTCTCTTTTCTGTTGCTGTGATTAAGTATCCTGACATAGACATCTTAAAGAGGCTCACAGTTCCGGGTTCCAGTCCATCAGAGAGAAGAAGCCACAGTAGAGGGGCCTGAGAAAACTGGTCACATCGCATCCATAGCGAAGAGCAGGGATCCAGGAATCTATGCAAGCTCGCTGTGCTTGGCTCCCTTTCTCCATTTTAAACAGTTCAGACTTCCCAGCTCGGGGACTGATCCTGCCCAAAGTTAACTTCATCAAGGCAATCCCGCCCAGACATTCTCAGAGGCTGATCTGAATCTAGACATTCCTTCACAAGCATGCCCAGACACCTGCTTCCTAGAGCCAAGTTTAGACCTGATGCCAACATAGCTATGCCTGGGTCTATAGGTGAGCAAAACATTGAATTCTGAAAGGCAAGACCAGTCACCTCGAAAAACTTCTCAACCGGGTAACAAGACACGCCCACCCAGTGATGTCACTGTGATCAGCACAGGAGGGCTTCCCAGGTTCCTCCACCCTCTGTCCACTAAGCAACCTCTACATGTGTGGGCTTCCTAGATATCTCAGCACTGGGTAGTGTCCCATGCAGCACAGACGAGTGACCGGGTTCCTAGACATGGATCTATACAATTGTCAGTCACAATTCACGTTCTGGTGAATTCATAACTTCTGAAACTCTAGTTCCTAACTCTGTAAAGTTAAAGCTAGGGGTTAGACCAGAACAGAAACCAAAGAACCAACTGATCCAAAAATCAAAGACAAGGATCTTTCTCTTTCCCCCGACACTCCACAGCAACCTTATTAATATTTTTCTTCCACTAAAGTTCCACAGATCAAGATGTGGCTTAGTCGGTAGAATACTTACTTAGCACAAATGACGTGCAGGACCCATACCCAGCACCGCATAAAACAGAGTGATGCTATACACCCATAATCCCAACATGCAGAAGGTCAAGTCAGGAAAATCAGAAGTTCAAGGTAAGCCTTGGTTATGTCGTGGGTTCAAGCCCCCCTCCCCCAAGATACTGCCTTAATAATAATAGCAACAGCAATGGAACCTTCAAAGACTGTCATTTCTGGGAGCCTTTAGGAAGCCAAGGCAAAGAGGATGGCTTATGTACATAAGCCTGCCATGTCCTCTCTGCCTGCTCGGCATTATTTGGATAAGTGCCGGAAAGACCTTCACTCTCAGCATGCCCAAATCACAGCCATTCCTGTCTCTCCTCCCATTCTAAGCTTCTTCACTGTAACAACACCATCCAGGGCAGAAGCACAAAGCACCAAAGGACCCCTTCTCTCTTCCTCCTCCTCCTCCTCCTCCTCCTCCTCCTCCTCCTCCTCCTCGTCTTCTTCTTCTTCTTCTTCTTCTTCTTCTTCTTCTTCTTCTTCTTCTTCTTCTTCTTCTTCTTCTTCTTCTCACGAGTCACTGGACACCAGTCTCTCCCAATGCAGTCACTCTCTGAGCTGCCAAGGATTTTCTTCTTCGGTGCTTATCTCTACAACTGTTTATCCCACCACAAACCCATCGCATTACATCATGCTTCAGATTGAAATCTGCATATTTCCCCAACTCCCATGTCCTCTGTGGACTGCAGGGTATGTATTGCTCCTCTTCATATCCATGGCCCTGTGTTCTCCACGCCACACTTGCTCACCTGGTAAGGCTTAGCCACTTTACTCCTTGGAAGTGGCTAAGGCAGAATGACCTCTGGCCTCCATTCCTCTGTGGCCAGGATATTCTCCCAGGCGTCGGCCTGGGGCTGTGCTCAGGCTCCACCCAGCCAGAGACCTGGGGCCATCCCTGCCTGGAGCTCTCCTGCACTGGCCACTGACCCCTTGTGAACTCTCCTTTCTTTGGGCACTGCTCAGGCTCTGGAATACAGCACCCGTACTCCCCCTTGGTGTCGTGTGGCCCAAGTGGAAAGCAGAGCTGGGGCAAGGATTGTCCCCTGCCCCCTGTTGGGAACAATCCATATAGGAAAGGCACTAAAATGGTATTTACAAGTGAAGGAGCCAATGTGACCGGTGGAGCACACTCAGCTCAACAGAGACCTTTGTGATCATGTGTGAAAGACCTACTTTTCATAGTCACATCAAAGACAGAGCTAAGAAGGTGTAGTCGGTTCCTAATCACATGTGTACTTTTTGAAGTCGGTGCTCTGTATTTGTCAGTATTTCCTCTGAATTGAAGCACTCCCTCCTGGCAAAGGAAGGGTAGACATTTGAAAGACTCACATGATACACTCCCTCAAAGCAGTAGGCAGTAGACAAGGGAGAGATGGCCATCAGGCTGAGCTGCCTGCCAGTTGTACAGCGAGCGCGAGAGATGCCAAGATTTTGAGTCATAAGCCTGTGCTGGGATGGGCTTTTCATGGATGTAACTGCCCTTTGACCATCCATGCTTCCATTATGTAACGTTAATAACTTACTGGATCACGGAGCTAGACTTGGGTAGGATCATATTATCTTTCTTAAATCATCAATTCTCTGTATGGAATGACTTCACAGCCCTCACACACAAAACCCACGCAGCAGAGGGTCCCTCGGTCTCTACCTTAGAACAGAAAGGGATAGCCATTTCCGCACTTTGGAAACTTTCTTTCAAGGTTCCAATAGTCTGGTTTTATGAAAAGATGAAATTAATTGGGAGTATTTTGCCAATACTTGGTTTAGCAACAAAGCCATGAATTGTAGAGAGTGGACATTATCCTCACACTGCTCCTGCTGGCTGGTGATCAAGGGTGGCGTCTGCTGCCAGGCAAAATGAATAATTTGATGGCTGCATTTTATCAAAGAGTCTGCTCTAACTTCAGAAATCTGAGTGAGTTCACATCCCTCTATTCAGTCCCTTGCTAACATCATATGGTAACAATGTCCTTCCAAGCTATGGGACATCATCCTGGACACTTTGCTCATGAGGTTCCAGCTCATTATGACAAGAGCACAGGGAAGGTCTGGCAGTACGGTCGTGGGGTTGATGCTGTCACGGGTCTGTTCATACCTGTGGCGTTGCAGGAGCCCACGGTGCCTTCTGTGGAGTCATTGCTCATTTGCCCCCGAGAGTCTGTGCGGTTCCGAAGTGCCAATAGAGCGGGGCCCTTGCTCCCACCTTTAAGTGTGAACGGGAGGCAGCCTGCTGGGAAGAACAAGGTTATGGCATTAATGTCAAGTATGGCTAAACACAGCCTCCTGACTAAGATCTCTCTGGGAATCTCCCACCTTACAGGGTGTGTATAGTGTGACTAGGACTCTGGTCACACTATACACACTTGGGACTTCTTTGACATCATTATCTATAGAATGTAAGAACACACACTAACCCAGCCCCTGAAACCATTGGCTCAAATCTTTGAAGACCCTTCAGGACAAATATCCAGCTTGGGCCCTCCAGGGGGTTTCTGCAAGTCAGTTACTGAAGGGGCTCTACAAGGGGTACTTCACTGGGCAAATTTCCCAGGGAGCTACAGTTCAGTTAATGCATCCAGAGTCTCTTCAGGGATACAGCCTGCAGGGGAGAAAGCTATGTCTCCCATTCAGGTTAGTAGATGAGATGAAGGCTCCAGAGAGGGGGTGGGAAGGTGGGAGCTTGAGTCATACTGAGCTGACCTATGAAGAATAGCACAGACATGTGCCATGCCCTCAACAGACCAGTGGGTCTCAAATACATAATGTTGTTAGTGATGCTGTCTGTTACATGTCTATAACTAACCATGACATCTTTCAGCACTGCAGTAGATAGGAGAGCGGTGGTTTCAGTTGACTTGAAGTTGTAGGTCTTTAGTAGCCTAGACTTCCCAACCCACAATAAACTGTAGACATGTTTAACATTTGAAAGAAACATCAAAATCTTATCCTCTACCTATGCCTAACTCAGACAGTACAGAGAAGCCCCTGTGGGTTGCCATGGGAGGCCACTCCCATTGAAGGGTCCTGTCAATCTGGGAGCCATGGCAGCAGAGATGTCCGTGCAATTGGGAAAAGGCACAGGTGGAAGGGAACAGCAAAGGGGTGGGTGCTGCAAATGGCTGATGACAGAGGAGACAGCTGGAGAAAACTCAACAGCTTGAAGAAAGGTGGATCTAACACCCCATTGGGTAGGAGGACAGCTCTGGGTGGGATGCTAGGGTCTGACTAAATGGTGTTCATGGACACCTGTGCCTCTTATTTAGTATGGAACCAAAGGAGAAACCTGAAGAGCCACATGGAAACTAGTTGGACTAGTTGCTCCATCCCTGTCTCGAGCGTGAATTGTCCTGGCACTGATGGGTCATATCTGGAATTGAAGTAGACTCTATAGTATCACATGTTATCTTAAGAGCTTTTAAGTACCCTTGGCATGTTAATATCCACCATAAAGATAGGATTTGGATAAACTTGAACATATAATATACCCATGACAGCCATTTCCACGACGACTTGAGAAGACTTAGCAGTAAATACAACCCTGCACTGGAATACAGTAGATTCCACTCTAATACAACCCTGATGACTTCATATCATCAGACCAATCACGATACACATACTCCTCAACCTTCAAACTGGTCTTTGGGTCGGACAGGCATGGTTTCCTGCTGCATGCCATGGCTGGCTACCTGGAATCTGCAGAATGAGGTGCTATGAATTTCCTCTGTCTTCCCTCTCTGAGGAGGAGCACAAAGCATGTGTTCGCCATTCTTGCACCTCCAGGCCTCCAGCCATGTGTGGTGTCTGCTCTGTGAACTCCTTTCAAAGTCCGGAATACCATATTGATGTCTGTCTATAAAAGACCAAAGCCAAAGTTTTGTTCTAACATATGAGATATGAATAGATTAAAAAATCAGCCAATTAAGTTTGGAAAAAAGAGAACCAAAGCCGGCAACTGCTTGAGTTTTGTAGCACGATTCAAGGTGTTCAGGGGAGCCAGGAGGTAATATTGAGGATCCAACACTGCGTCCTGGCTACAGGTAGAAGGGTGAGTCTCCTCTGGATGGAACCGGAATAATGGCGCATACTGAAGGTCTATCATCAGAGAGGAGGAAACAGGAACTCAATTATAGAAGGAATAACCATTGATTCATCCATTAATGGTACAGGAGTTTCCCTGTGACCAATTGATTTAGTCCCTGAGGCTAAAGGTGGCAGGGGATATTCTCTCTCTCTCTCTCTCTCTCTCTCTCTCTCTCTCTCTCTCTGTGTGTGTGTGTGTGTGTGTGTGTGTACATACCATAGCTCCTTATGATTCAGTCCCAAACCAGGGACACCGAAAATGTCTGTGAACACTCAGGGCGAGGCTCTGGAGCTACAGTAGTGAGGGCCTGCACCCATTCCCCTGCCTGGTGATGAGAATGAAGAGAGTTGGGTTTTTCTTCTTGCTTTACATGAGCAGATACTGTATAAACCAGAGCTCTGGGATAGTCAGCATGATGGGGTTCCCTTGGCAAGAGCCCAGGCCCATGTGGCTGGCACTGGGGTGGTGAGGTGGGCCTAGCACAGATGACACCATGGGTACTGTGTTGAACTGGGACTACACATGTAGAGCCCAAAAGGGACGAGTAGAACAAGGCACCCTTTAGTGGCCGAGTAGATGGTACTGGTAGTGCTCCAGAGTGTCTTATGTGCCAAGAGGGCCACGCCCTCACTTATACTCAGTAACTGACAAGGCTTACGGATTGATGGCTACAGATGTAGCTGTGACACACTGCCGGGGCCATGTCCACTTCTCCCCACCAGGGTACACCTGGCTGGACTGGAGGGAGAGAAACTTAGCTGAGTATGGGTGGGTCTAGGATCTTGGTCAGCAGTGGGTATGTGGGAAAAGTATACACACACACACACACACACACACACACACACACACACACATGAGCAGCTTCAGAAAACTGGTCTCATTTAATGGAGGGAACAAAGGGCACTTAAACCTTTGGGGAGAGGATGAGTCGGGGCAGCCAGGGTGAGTGCACACCACCGGCCAGGGCCAGGGCACTGGGGATGCCTCCTTTGTATAAAGAAAAATTCTGGGTGCTGCTGGACATGACCTTATAAGGGGAGAGGAGGGGCGAAGGTGGGAAGTATGTCCTGCCGATCTCAGTATGAGATTTCCAGGGTTTGGATATGTCTAGACCCCACTCTTGCTCCAGGCCTCCTTGCTTCCCAGGGCTCCACAGCTCCCTAGCCCTAAAGCATGTCACCATGATTTTGTACAGATGAAAATCAGGAATTTAAAATAGTAAAATGAAAAAGGCTCATCCATTCAGTGTATACTACCCATGTTCTCAGAATCCAACCAAACTGGGGGGTAAGACATGGAATAAATACCATCTCTGTTTGAGCCAATGCTGGGTCTAGACATTGTTTTCCTTACACTGACTATTCAGCAGGTTCCAGGACTACAGCTCTGTGAGAGACCATGCTCCCTCAGGGGAGAAGAAACCTGTGAAGAAATAATTCTAAGCTAATGAAGGGAAGGAGCAAGGAGAGATGAAGAAAAGTGAACACACACACACATACACATACACATATGTACACACATAGAGGGATACACACTCACATGCATGGACTCTATGCATGCTCCAAGTTCCTCTCTGTGTGTAAGGGATCACTCTGTAATAGGATGGACATTCTTCCTGGGCACTGCTGGGAAGAATGTCTCTAACCTTAAGGTAGAGATTCCTCCAGGTAGAACTACACCGAAGATTGCTTCAAGTCACTCCCTATCTTTATTCTGTCTGCCAGATAATCTTGTCTCCCTTTCTTCCCTCCATCATGGTGGGAGTCCTAGTTCAAAGTGCACAGGCTTATGCTCTGGAAGCCTCTCAGAGTCCCCCATCCTGACAATAATCAAGAACAGAGACGTTCCAAATGAAAGACCTCCAACAGGCCCAGTACCCTGGAGTGAGCTCTCATAAGGACTTATGAAGCCCAGTATGGTGTCTGGACTCCAGTTTGGGCTCCAGTCAAGATTGCAGAGAATGAACCCAGCAAAGGCGACAGCCCTCGGATCCTCCACTGAGAATGTGAGTCCTTCCTGACACCCTGGAATGAGATCCTTGGGAGATGAGCTAGTCTGAAAACGGAATTCAGCTCACAGAAGCATAGAATAAAAGACTTGGCCTTTCTGTTTCAGCAAAGGATGGAGGTAGATGCTTCAAGACAATAGAGAAAGGGGGTACCAACCATCACTGTGTAAGGTATCTGAAGGGAATAAAATAGCTCAGAACTGAGATACTTTTTAACCACTATTCTTGATTTTGTTTCAAATCACTTTAAAAAATCATAAACATGATTGAGCAGGGGGGGGGAAATCTACTTTTCACAAATATAAAGAGGTTGACTCTGGTATTAATATAGTCTTACCATTTAGCTGTCACTACCACCCACTGCAAGAATGTTTTTCTTCCCCCTCCCCCAAACAAAAATTCTGTCCCCACCACTCAGTGACTCTCCCGGGTTCCCAGTAGCACTGATCTTCCTGCCCCTATGAATGTAGCCACTGGAGAGGTGTTTTATAGCATTGGATTCTCTTGCTATTTGTCTTCTCAATGATTGGGTTATTCTTCCCCATGCTCTTCTTAAGATGCTGAGTGTTGCAGCCAGCCAGCATTTTCCTTTCTAAGGAACAATAATATTCCATTTTCTGTATACACCATGATTTGTTGATTCAACCACTGGGAGATGTTGTGATTGCTGCTTATACCTTTAGCTGCTGTGAAAAGTTTATTTATCTTTATTTTATGTGTGTGAGTATTTTATCTGCATGTTGTGTGTATCATGTATGTATAGTGGCTGTGGAGACTAGAAGAGGGTGCTGGGACCTCTGTAATTCGAGTTAGAGCTACTATATGGGTGCTGGGAACTGAACCTGGGTCCTGCAGGAGTAGCAAGTGCTCTTAACCTCTGTGTCATCTCTCCAGCCTCTCACAAAAACATAATAAAGTGGAGATGATCAAAAAAGACACATGTGTGTGTGTGTGTGCATTTGCACACTTACTGCCTTCACCAAACAAAATGAAACACCATTATACTTTTTTAAAAGGCAAAATAACCAAAAGGTCTATTTGCATATACATGCAAATTAGATTTTATATATATATATATATATATATATATATATATATATATGAGTTTATACATCTTTTATGTATTTTGCACCCAGAAACTTCATTTGAGTTGTTATGCTTGCATTTGGCATCTTAAAATTCCAGCTCAGAAAAAACGTGAGAGCTTCAGGGAGAAGTATGTGTCTCTGGTCTCTTCTAACCCAGATATTCAGCTACTTGCTTCAACTGGCCACAGGGACCTTGGAGATGGAGAAGGAGAATGACAAGGCTGGGGGAGGAGGGAGAGGAAGAAGAAGAGGAAGAGGAGGAGGAGGAGAAAAAAGAGGAGGAAGAGAACAAGGCTGAGGAACTCTGACCTAGAGTAAAATGCAAACCCTAAACTTTGCTCTTGATAAACAGCAAGTGTCTCCTCCGCTTACAGAAGCACACTCACGTGAGAGCAGCGATGTCTACACTTCTTAGAGGCTCACAAGCTCATGGCCAGGGAAGGGCTTGGCTAGGTCTGGCTCACAAGGGGGGGAAGTAGTAATGGTGGAGTTCCCACTGTGTCTGTCGCCTCCCTGAGCTCATGCTGGGCTGTGTGAATTCTGAGACTCAAAATAGAGCCTGGTTGCTCTCACTCTTCCATTCTGTGCTCTGGGAACAACAGAGGGATGAAGAGCAGCCGCCTTCCCCAGTGGAGGGATGCAGGTAGCGTGGAATGTGAAGTGCTGTGGACAGGCATCCTGCCTCTGATGTGTTGGCACCAACTGGGTGACCTGACTATTTTAGGCCGATTTTGAAGACGTGGGAGCAAATCAGGGAATAAAATAAAGGTTCGATTAGTTCTTTATCTCCCCTTGAGTGTAAGTCTGCAAATTTTATTCAAGTAATAAAATCTGTCTCTGTGAGATACTGAAAGAAAATGGAGAAAGTACCTCACAGAGCAGACCCTGACAGAAGCCACCAAAGCAATCCTGGAATGGTCAGCACACTTGGAGGGGATGTATTATCCATCAAAGTTGGGACACTAAGGATCTATGTTAGTAGACCACTACATATAAATTAATATTGTGCTCCCAGATGGGGTCTGCCACTGGCCCATTTTAGGCTCTTCCCCAAGCACCTACTACACATAACTAGAGACTTGCTTAAACTCAGAGAGTTGTGGGTGGAGTTGTAAAATGATAGAAGTTACTTAGTCTAACATCAGAAGATGAAAACTTTGGGTCATGCTAAGAGAAAGGAGATAGCCCTGTGTGAGAAAGTCCTGAATCGAAACAGACTGGACGAGGTCTCCCGAGGCAAGGCAAAAATCACATGACCACCACTGTCATCATCGGACATACCAAGAGGTACAGAAGTCTCAGGAAAGGGCTGGCTAGAAGTCAGGCTTGCGATTCTGTTTTAATAGAAGTGAGGCAGAATCGAGGGGAGAGTGCAGTTGAACGGCTTTAGACGTAGTATATGGGAAGACTGTTGGCAGAGAAAAGGCAGACCGCAAGGCTGACTGTAACAAACAGCACAGCATAAGAAAGCCCACGGTGCTGGGACAGTGAAGTCCTCACCCTTGGTAGACATTTCCCACTGAGGTTTCTAACCTGCCTCCCAGCTCTGCCCCACTTCCACTTTTGGAAGTATATTTTTACATTAATAAATTAATATAGCATGGGGAAGTTTGCTGGCATGTATCATGGTTGTGTGTGTGTGTCTGTGTGTGTGTATATATATATATGTGTGTGTGTGTGTGTGTGTGTGTATACACATATATATGAGTGTGTGTGTGTGTATGAGAGAGAGAGAGAGAGAGAGAGAGAGAGAGAGAGAAAGATGCAGATCAAAGGAAACATTTGAGAATTGATTCTTTCCTTCCCCTTATTTTTGAGGCAAGGTCTCTCTTGTTTCTGTCACTGTGTGGTATATTCCAAGTTAGCTGCCTGCTACCTTCGGGCACAGGAGTGCAGCAATTACAGACACTCACGACCACAGCTTGCTTTTGATGTAGGTTACTCAGGCTGAGCGAGCCTCTCCCCAGCCATGGTCTTTCTTGATAAACTCTCTCTGTTCATGTTCCTACTCACACGTCTGTGTACAGATTTTCTATTCTGATATACAAGAACCAAGAAATCACAGAGGTTGTTCGTCATACTCTAACCCCTGCCCATATCACAAAGATTCTCTTTTGAGACCCCTTACAGGCTCTGCCTAGTCATGTGAGCTTCTGAATATGAAAACATGACATAAGTTCCCATCACCATGCCTACCAAGTTAAGCATATAAGAGTAATAAGAAGAAGTCTGTTTAAGTTTCTTCGACTGGGAAAACGTAGCAACAGATGAAGTTTATGTGCACTGCCAGTAATGAGGAAAAAGAAAAACGAAACTGAAACTCCCAGTGCATAGTCAAACATGGGATACTGGGAAGCCTAGAGAAAGTCAAGCATCTTTTAGCAGCATCTTTTCTACAGAGGCAGAAGCCAGTGCCTCTGCAGCACCAGACAAGATGAGGACAGGAAGGAGAAGCCATATTTTTCATACTCTTCAAACACTGCATAATCTTGGGATTTGCAAGTCCCTAGGATGTAAAGGTGAAGAGCCAGATCCTAGAAGTTCATACTGCCCCCTGGCTCTTGATCTTCCTAAAGCTTCATTCCTTATAAACATATCAGAAAACTCACCATTTCTACCCACCCTTCCTCTGTCTTGCTGCCACCATTTTTAACCCCCTTCACATGCTGTTGACTGATACATATTCTCTATCTTAGGACGCCACATTTGTGATTTGTCGTCTCTAGCTTCATGCTATGCAAAAGGGCCAGGTGGGGAAGCTGGCTTGAGTGCTTGGCCTCCAGGGTCTTTGTAACTCATCAGAGTAGGGTCCAGTCCTTCGGAGACTCACATGCAGCGCTCAGATACTATGATCCGCGAGATTACGAGCACAGTACCAACAGGTGTGTAGGGCACAGCGCTCCTGTGTGAAGAGAAGGCTTTCTAGACTGTGCTGAGGGCTGCCTGGGATGAGCTGCAGGGGCTTGAAAGAGCAAGCTCACCTGTTCCATCCCAGAGTGACTTTCCTGCAAGTCCTCACTCTCAGAAGAAAACAGGGGGCAGAGTAGAACGTTCCGGGAGTTCTCTACTCTCTACAGCCAGAGAAGAAGTAAACTAAGACACATTCTACCCAAACCAAACAACACTAATTCGGGGGAAAATTACATGGAAAAAAACATTTTTAAAAAAATGTTTTTCTGGGGGACAAAAGAATTAGTTTAAAGAGTCACATAGCGCTGTACTTTGGATCTTAATGTTCACCAAAGGGCTCTGTGTGTTAAATCAACCAGTGTTGTGCTGAGAGGGAGCCTACAGGAGGTCTTCAGAGAGTGTGCTCTTGAGGGAATATTAAGGTCTCAGAGCCTTTTCCTCCTCTCTATTTAGCTTTCTGGCCACACCCAAGAGGCTTTGCTCAAGCAGGAACTTCCAAAGGGACATTTCTACAGGTCAACTGACCATGGATGGAAAGAGTCCAAACATCCTCTTTTTCTAACTTGATTACCTACCACATTCCTTATACTAACAGGAGGCTGAATAACACACAGGCAGCTCTTTGGACATTTGTATCAATAACAGCAGAGTAGCTCTCACACAGAGGAGGAAAGAAGTCATCATTCACTCAACAGCATTTTATGCCACATCAGCGGAAAGGAAATCTTGCCTGCCAACCACAGGATTCAGCAGTTGGCCTGTTACCCTAGCTGCATTCTCTGCAGGGACAAGAGGGTAACCTGAGCTCAGAGTTTGCATAGGATTAAGGATCATCTGCCACACAGACTGGCCCTCCCCGCACTGAATGGATCAGCATGATACAAGGTATAGCTGTGACCTGCAAGGCTTCAAGCATTAGCAGTACAGGAAGGAAGAAATGACAGACACACGCACAGAAGAGCTGGGATCTGGTGGGCTGTGTGCTCTCTGGTGGAGATGGACAGCCTTGAACCAACCCCGGACTTCAGAATGTTTACTAGGTACAGCACAGAGGGAGGGCCCAGCTAGTCTCAGTAGAAGGTCCCTGAAGGTGAGCAGTCTCAGGCTGTAAGCATCATCACCATTCACACTTGACTAAAGGCAGGCTTTGCCATCCCTTAGAGCCTGACCAGGGGTCAGGTGGATCCCTGACATGGTCATATTCATAACACATTCACGGAGGGCTTCTTTGGCTCACCAGAGAACATTCACAGTGACTCCCTCTTGCTGAAGGAGATGTGCACTACTATTTCACAGAAAGGTTATCTGCCAAGGGCAGTAAGCTCTGGCTTTCCTTGGGGAGAGGGTATCTCTGTATTGAGGACCACATTGGAAAAGCCCTCATGGGCTCCAAACACAGCAAGGTGTCTGGGCATGAGTGGCTAGGCATGTCAACCAGACTCAAGAATACACATCCCATGGTCTTCTGCACAAGGCTTCTTCCCTAGGCCTAGGACAAAGGAGTATGGCCAACATGGTTTGTATACCAACCACCAGCTCCTTGGGTACAACGTCTTCGCTCTGCCCCTCCATGTCTTATCTGCCCACAGCCATGTTGACCACACAGCAGCCACCATGATGGCCAGCTGGGGGCTGTCTGTGGACATAGCAGCCCTGTAGAGGCGGTTTCTTAAGGAACTTGGGTTTCCTCCTTAGAACCATGTAGGCAGGGACAGGAGCCACCCCTTTCTTCCCTGCCTCTCGCTTGGGTGCTTGTACCAGAATTTGAAGGGGAGACAACTCAAATGACCTAAAGTATATTATGGATAAGAATTCCCTACAGACCAGTGTGACCTTTTGGAAGACCAGAGAGAGAGAGAGAGAGAGAGAGAGAGAAGAGACACAGCCAGGTACTAGTTCTCCATACTGCTTATCTCTGAGAAATTCCTCTGGGTCCAAGAAGGAGCCACTAAAAGAAAACTGACCCCAAATGGCACAGAGACCCCAGAGGGGACTCAGTGAGGGGGAGCTCAGTTCCTAAGGCTGACACCACTGTGGTCCAGCGAGGTCTCAGGGTCAGAGGGAGGGGCTGTTGGGAGAGGAGAGGTTGCTTCAGTGCATGGATCCGATGCTATCTTGTCCGATCACTTGGTTCACTGCAAGGAAACCCCTAGTAGGTTTGTCTATGAAATGACACTTGAAGAGTACACATTTCCAAGGAAAAAAACCAACATTTCTATTTAGCCCTGCTGCTTTTTGTCTAAAACAACTAAAAGAGACCGACCCTCAAAACTGTTTCGTAAGCTTGTTGGGTCGAGGTGAAGACCACTGGACCTTGACAATTTGGGCAGAAGACTGGAGCAAAAAGGTCTCATAGTCTAAGTAAGTGCTTCCTCTCTAACACTCATGCCTGCACTCTGTCCACACTATCTGTGAATTGACAGGGTAGGAGTGGTAGTTGGATCTGTCTCTTAAATTCTTCTTCCTGAAGTAAAAGGTGTCCCCCTGCAGGGCATCTGAAAACCCAGCAGAAATAGTCTCCAGACTCCTCATCAGCTTCTGGTTCCTTCTGGAGCGAGTGAGCACTGCAGGCTCCTGGGTTCCCCCTGCACCAAGCTGCCCAGCAGCTTTGGGAGTAGAACAAGCCCAATGCATGAGCTCACCGCTGCCTCTCTGTCCAATTCTCTTTTCATGGGTTCCCCCTGATGCCCTGCACTGGCCCAACTCAAGCACTGGCCTGAGTGCTCCCAGGAGGAGCTGGAAGCGATGAAAGCATCACGTTTTGAGGAAAGGGATGGTCATAGAAAGATATTTGGGTTCCAACCTGCTGGTTCCGGATGCAAAGAGCATCTCCTGAGGAAACACTGGTGCCATGACTGTGGGTCTGTCCAGAGTGGGACGCTGGATGGCAGCACTTTAGTCAAGTATACATTAAGTCATAGATATTTAAGTTGGCAACATGAGTGAGCTATAGGATATCCCTGGTACAGGGAACAAGCAGGCATCCTTAGCCTTAGGGAAGACCTCCCCACAAAAAAGTTAAGCCACAGGGCAGGTCTAAGGTAGAGGCTGCCCTCTTGGGTGCTCCAATTTTAAGACCCTGCTTTAGTCATTAGTTTATATGAAAAGAGGGTGAATTGTCATTTGAATTAAAATAATTAAAAGATAAATTGGGGAAAATGATCCTTAAATATTTCTGGTGAAACTGAGATTTATTCTTTTTTTTTTTTTTCAGGAAAATTGATCATGAACCTTTTTTTCAAATGAAAAAATCTCCCAAAGGCAGCAGAGAAGATTTTTGCTCAATTTTACCCTCTTTTCTTACATATATGAAGAACCAAAAATATTTATGTTAATTACTTGAAGTAACCTTCTTAGAGAGAGAATGGGGAATCGTAGAAACTATCCCCTCAAGAGACAAGCTGTTAGTGACAAACAGAATCTTCCCTCTCCTACCACAGGGAGGCAGCAGCCCAAACCTCACACCTTTGATCACTGCTGGATGACCAGGGGTCCTATGGACGTGGGTCCAAAGTTTGGGTTCAGCACTGAATCAGTAGAAATCATGGTCACAAAGCATTTTTTAGTTTTTAAAGATTATTTAACTTTATGTGCATTGATGTTTTGTCTTCATGTATATAGGTGCACCATGTCCACGCCTGGTGCCCACAGAGGCCACCTATACTCTGGAACCAGAGTTATAGATAATTGTGAGCCACTGGGTAGGTGCCCGCGACTGAACCCAGATCCTCTATAAGAGCAACAAGTGCTCTTAACCACTGAGCCATCTCTCTAATATATCATTAAAAAAAAAATCTTATACTTGAATATCTTGAAGCTCTGTCCCTGAAAAGCCCAATGTTATAAAGGATATATTTTGGATATACTTGCTCATAACCACAGCAGCCATAGGCTGTGAGGAAGAAAAGACTACCCCAGTTATTTTAAAGGGCAAGATCGGACTGACTGCATGCAGACTCCTAGATACCTGACATGCCGGGAGATAATGGAATCATCTCCATCAGCCTTCAAAGCATGATCTAAATGGCCAAGTTGTCTTTCAAAGGCCAATGGAAGATGTCCATGCAGGTCAGAACTACACAGAACTACACACCTGGGTATCAAAGCCAGCACTATATGTCAAAATCAGGTGGGGAATATTGAGCCCAAATGAACAAGCAGCCAGTAGCACACTCATTGCTTTTATGGAAAATTTGTCTTTTTTATGGAAAAATTGTGGGAAAATGTCTTTCAAAATATTAAAACATAATATATATGTATGTATATCTATATATATGTTTATATATGTATGTGTGTATATATACTTGTATGTACATATATGTATGTGTATATAGATAATTGTATATATATTATAGATTACATATAGATGACATAGATATAGATATAGATGATATAGATATAGATATACAGTCCATTGATACTAGATCATTTCTGCACCAGCCCGATCTATGGCACAAATCTGTGAGCACAACTGAAAGAACTGGCAATTCTGTAGAGCCAAGCCACAGAACACCACTGTAGAGCCAAGCCACAGGACACCACTGCACCCTAAAGCTGCTACCTACCACCCTCAGTGTTCTGCTGACAGCTCAGAGCATGAAAGACAAAAATGAGATGCGTCCATCAAGAAGGGTGTGAGACAGGCACATGGAAACTGGCCTGCTCATCGGAAGCCAATGATCTGGCCTTGGGTTCCAATAATAGCTCCCCATCCCCTGCCTTACTTCACACTAAAGGATTCCTGTGGTTTAGGCTGACTTCACACAACTAGCATTCCTCCAATCCCTTGCAGACGCCCTTAAGGTGGAAGCCAATGGAAACTCAGAGATCAGACAGGTCCTGGGGCAAGTGTCTGGCTCTGAAGATGAGCAGACCTTACTTCCAAAATCATCAGTGTCATGTGACCATGTCCTTCCTCCACCCCAGAAGTCTGAATACTATGATGGCACATGGTCTGATCCAGGTGACTCATGGACATAAACCTGTCCAAGCAGTACTGGCCCTATGCCAAGCCTAGCTAATCACACTGTCTTATGAATTCTGGTCCCTCTGTTTGCACTGGGGATGGTTCCTGGACCCTGTTGATGCTAAGCAGTCACCACTGAAGCTGTGTCCCTAGCCCACCAACCCCACCTCGATTCAAGGCCAGCTCAACTCTGGCAGTAACAGTGTGCAGAGCACATATTTGCCGAAGAACCTAATGCACACCTAATCTTAAACCTCTGAACACTTCCAGAAGAGGCAAACTTGATGGGGCTGGAAAAGCGGGCACAGTTCTGCCTGGCAAGACCCATGCTGGAACTTAAGTTTCCCAGGAGAAGCAATGGCTGCAGTGTTTCCACCTGTCTACGAGCCCAGGCTCACTCGGAAGAACTTCCCTGGCATCAGCTTCACTCCAGATGATGGGGTCTATGTACTGTGTGCAGCTGGCCTCTCCTGGCTCCATCCTGCTACAATTTCCCTATCACAAGAGCTAGACTACTGCCTGCTCTTAGGCGCTGGGACCCAGCAACTGCTCGCTGGCACCCAGCAACTGTTCGCTGGCACCCAGCAACTGCTCACTGGCACCCAGCAACTGCTCACTGGCACCCAGCAACTGCTCACTGGCACCCAGCAACTGCTCACTGGCATGCTAGTTATCTATCATAGAACCTGTGTTGGTCTAGAGATGGTACCTTCTACATATCCAACTAATTTCATCCGTTACTGGGGATACCCAAGGCTCCAGCATCCTTCCCACCACAAAGATCCAAGGAAGTCCTGTGGTCACTCTCCTGAAAGCCCTGAAAGCCATCTCTACTAAGACCTGAGACAGGGAGCAGAAACAAGAAAGGACCCGCCATACACTATCTCTTCCTTGTAGAACACCTGGGAAGGCACTGTGATTCCACTATACATTATTTTGAACCAGGAACAGATTCTTTGTGCTGGGAGAGAAAGCAAAGACCCTTCCCTTTTCTCTGCTAAACATGTGACCGTGTGTGTGTGTGTGTGTGTGTGTGTGTGTGTGTGTGTGTGTGCGTGTGTTTGTTCTGTTGTGTGTATGTGGCGTGGGCTGACCTTCTATGTTCAGACTCAATGTATCTCAGATGACTGGTTTTCTCTGTCCGTAATGCAAGCCCCTACTAATGATCTATTCCAGTATGCAGGGGTACTGTGAGGATAAATGGCAGTGTCTATAAAGTGCTTGGAGTTCTTAGGATGAAAAGGCACAGGAGAAGAACAGAGCAGCGACACGTTATTATTCTCGCACAGAGTGGGTGGAATTGCAAAGAGAAATCATGTCAGAGATGTAAGGAAACTTAAAAGTCTGAGACTTTAAAAGGCTGAGATTATTAAAACACCTAGGTGTTTGACAGGAGAAAATTCAACTGTTCTCCTGTCTCAGAGATATAATACTTCTTTCTTATTCCTTACTCCACCCCACAATCGCTTCTTCCTGAACTAAGCTTTCAGTGTAGTCAAGTGAGCTCCATAGATGAAAAATTATTTTTATATAGGTATGCCCCAAAGTGACAGCTGCCCCCCCAAAAAAACCCAGCTGTGGCAGGCAGTAACCATCAGCATGAGTTGTTGTGGGGTTGTGTTGGACTCAAACACATCAAGAATGTGTCCAAATGTGGATATGGCTAGAGGCTCCTTGAGTGTGTAGAGATGGGGTGATAAAACTGAGTTGTCTGCATAGAATTAGAACTCTGATAGAGCCACAGGCACATGGGAATGGAAACAGAAAGGATCCACTATCAGAAAAGGAAAGATGGCTAAGACAGGCATCTCTCTCTGGTTTCTTGAGCGCAAGCACTGTCTTGGGCAATAAACACACAGTACACATAACCCAGCATGGGTCTGTGATCTAAGCCCATCTGTAACTGCCTGGTGCTGGAACCATATGCTAGGAAGTTAAAAAGCCCCAGGAGGGGTGTCCCAGAGGCTGCCTGAGATGAACAAGTGGGTTCATCTGGAGGGGCCCAGCAAGGATGGGCATGGCATGCCCCACTCTTCACAGGGAATGACGTCAGAGACAAAACCAACCTGGAGTTGAAAGCATACTTGAATTTTCACACAGAGTAAATAGGATCGGCCTGCCCGAAATAGCAGAACTCAGCCAAAACGAAGCCCCAATAAGGATATTGGAACGTCTTAGATAAATATTCAAAATCATAGCCAAAGGGTATGCAAGGTTTCCCATACATAACTATGTTCTTACTCCTAGGGGTGACGATGATCTCCCACCATTAGTTATACTTCCAGAATCATGAGGGCACCTCAAACAAGAACATACCCTTAAATTCTTATCACTGTTTCTTCAAACAGGCCAATAATCAGTTTTAGGAGGGACCCTGCATCTCCATCTACATCCTTGTCTGCCTCCCTATCTGCCTCCCCGTCTGCATCCTTGCCTTCATCCTAGTGGTCATCTGCATCCCTGTCATCTGTAACCCAGTCTACATCCATGGCTGCATCCCTATTATGGCACCTAGTAAATGTTCTCATTACTGAAATATTGGCTTTATCCATAATATTGTAAGACTTGTCACCAATCTACCCACAAAAGCCAAGAAAAAATAAATAATTAATTGACTCTGGGTTCCAAACATGATCGGTTCCTACTAATGTATGCCTCTTCTGAGGTTCTGTAACCATTGTGGTTACCGGTAGTAACCAAGTTTTGGCAGTAAATTATCTCAGAGCATGGTGACTGGTTTTCTAGGAAAGGTGACCCGCAGCATCCAGCACACTGCTTCCTATCTTAGCTGGTCCATTCTAAGTCTGCCACCAAGTCATCTCCTCATTGAGTACATATGGGTCTTATGCATATTAGGTGCCACCAATTATCAGGAACACTAAGGGGAACGCCTTGTT
Organism: Mus minutoides; assembly: GCA_902729485.2. Lineage (NCBI taxonomy): Eukaryota > Metazoa > Chordata > Mammalia > Rodentia > Muridae > Mus > Mus minutoides. The sequence continues at coordinate 1,911,264 of LR749547.1, forward strand.
GCAGTGGATTATTGCGTATATGTCCCCAAATGTTATTGTTTAAATTTTTTTTCCTTTTGAAGTAATTTTAGACTTACAGAGGACTAACAAAACCCAAACATAGCATTCTTATGTGCCCTCATCCTCCTCTTCTGTGCCCTCACTCTCCTCCTCTTCTGTGCCCTCACCCTCCTCCTTTGTGCCTTCATTTTCTCCCCTTCTAATACCTTCTGTAACAAGGGAACATTTATAAAGATCAAGAAACTAATATCTGTGCAGTGTGAATACCTGTGGTACATGTTGTTTTGTTTTTGTTTTGTTTTTGTTTTGTTTTTCATCATTCTTTAGAAGTTTCACTTGCCAGAACCATGTCCTGTGCTTGACCCCACCCATCATTCCCAGCAGCCTTTGTTCTTGGTCTGTGGCTCCTGATCAAGGCTCCAGGAGCAACCTGAGCTCCCACATTGCTGGCTGCTGGAGTCCCAGTGCTGCAGCCTCTCTGCTGGCCCGAGCGCAAGCCCGTGCACACAGCAGGGCTGCAGGGAGGGTCTGTGCACACAGCAGGGCTACAGGGAGCGCCTGTGCACACAGCAGGGCTGCAGGGAGCACCTGTGCACACAGCAGGGCTGCACACACTGCACACTCTGCTAGCTCCCTCCCCTTCCCCTGAGACTTAACACAATGAACAATTAACATCGGAACATCTCATTTACTAAATTAGCGTCAATCACAAAGCTAATTAAGTGAAAAGTCAGAATTCAAATGATGTTCTGACTTATTTAATCTTCACCACAAATGTAAGCTGCATTCTTCTCATCTTATACATTAAAAATGGATCATACAGGCTTTTATTTTTAATGAAAATAAAGCTCCTTAAAGGACAGAGCAGATGACGATACCTATGTCTGCCCACATGCATGTTTACCACAAGGAACATATAACTGAGGGATAATCAGGACTTCAGATAATATTTTAGAATCTTCCCAGCATGTCTTCAGGGTAAAACTGACTGTTTAAGATAATCTATTTGAAACAGATATTTTCATCAATGATTTCTACATCTCATTAGGAAAAATGGCAGAAATAATAAATACTATATAAAGTGAATGACTTATCACATATTTCAGAAGGAACATTATGAACAAGTTCTCCTGGGAAGAAGCTGTATCTGCAGACACTGACTGACTGATAGACCTGCAGTGATGTGGGGAGGTTGGAATGTTGCAGATCTTGAGGCTAGTTACCTTATTTGGGGATGATACTGGACCTCAGAACAGCCATTTGTCTGCCTCTGTATCTGCACTAACATCCTTGTGACTAATGACGAAAACCTTTGCGATATCTCAACCCCAAAGCTAAAACTGACATCAGGTATCACCCTGAGCCTGTAGAAAACTCCCCTGTCTTGTGGTAAACACCTCTTTGATGTCCCTACCAATGCATTTTAACTTTGATTTATGACTAAAGTGTCATAAATTCTGTAAAATTATGAAACGTCATGAAACTGCTTCCATACCAAAACAAGGAATTTGAAATAACATAAATCTGTGTTCCTGGGTTATGGTCTCTCAAATGGATCCAGAATAAACTATCTCTTACTTCCTTTAAAATGAGAGCTGTGGTGTTTGTTTGTTTGTTTTTGGTTTGTGTGTGTGTGTGTGTGTGTGTGTGTGTGTAGCCAATATCCATTTGTAGAAGTAGTAATTCATGAAGGACAATAACCTCTAAATTTTAAGTTCCTGAGGCACAGGCATGGATTTTCGTCTCCATCGAGAAAGTCCTCCAGTCTTCACACAGCAGATTTTCAGACTGCAGATTCATCTGGCTTCATTAATTTCTGTGTTAATGTCAACCCACCCCGATTTGCTGAAGCTCTTCATATTTAAAACTGCTCACCACATGTGCATGAACACACACGCTCACACACATTCACACAGACACACATATCTCTACCCTAAAAAAAAAAGAGAGAAAAATGAATGAACAAATCAAGGTGAATAAAGGTATTCATATTCTGCTTTATTTATTTATTTATTTATTTAGTGGTGTGAAGGTCTAAAAGGTGGTTATGAAATCAAAATACACTGAAGACTAACTTAGTTTTTTACATTTCAAAATCTAACCTCTTCCCTTAGGTGTGAACTGAGATCTCTCTGGGGAGTTGTCTGCTTGGATGACACTCACATTCCACAGCCCAGGGTGGGACTGTGACTCTGAGTGTGGCCCTGAGGCCAGGCCAGACCAGGCCAGGCTGGGCTCACAGCACACGCGCACACACACACACACACACACACACACACACACACACACACACAGCTTTTCAGCCTAAAAGGAAATGCTGGAGTTCGAAGCACACTCATCATCCAAAGGTTGTGCGAAGCACCAGCGGGCCCTCTTGGTTAAGCTAGGATACTTTAAAGGAAGTTTGCAGTGGAAGATTCCTGGCCAAGGAGGAGCAAATGCTTTGATTTAAACGCACAATTGTAATGTACAGTGTTGCAGTTTTCAGGAAACCCTACTTCCTGTCACCTTCTACAGCTCTCGGGTTTGGTTTTTTAAAAGCCATGCTTTCCAGGGTCTTTTAAGAATTATTTTCTAAAATATGTGTGTGAAAATAGTTTTGAATATATGTGCGTGAAAGTATGCACATGTGGATGCAGATGCCAGTGGGCACTGGCTTCTAGAGAAATCTAGGGTGGCAGGCCACTGTGAGCTGCCTGATGTGGGGGCTGGGGCAGGACTCAGACCTTCTAAAAGAGCAGCAGCACGTGCCCTTAAACACTGAGCCATGCCCTAGCGCCCTATCTTTCGGTTTTAGCGGGATTCAAATAGAAGTTTGTTGGTGTTTTGTTTTAGGGTAGGAGATGTAACCATTTTTCTGAATCCTGACAGGAACAGAGTGTTCTCCTAAGACCAGCACTGTTTGTTCTGGGGGTTCAGGGAGTTTCTGTCGCTGCTTCAGGTGGCTCCAGATTCACTTCAGACATTTGCTCAGTGATCTTCCTTCAGCTATTAGCACTAAATAGTTATTGCCTCTTGAGGGTCACCTCCCCAACAGTGTTACCCCACAATTGAGTTAGTTTGTTTGTCTTTCTTGTTCTCTCTCTCTCTCTCTCTCTCTCTCTCTCTCTCTTCTTTTAGTTACATTGTATTTTGAGGTTCACTCTTGAAATTGCTGCTACAATTAGAAACTATTGGCTCTGAGAAGCAACATCAGCTCCTTTCAGACCTGACTAAAGGGGTCTCTGTGCTGTTACCTCAGAGACTCTGTTACCTCGAGCTACAAGGAGATAAACTGACGACCTACTTGTGGATGGAAACCTCAGGTGTTTTTTCCCACTTACTCTCTAGCTAGCTTGCACCGCTGAATGTGCTGAGCTCAGAAAGTGACTCAGTCAGGTGGTGTCAAAACTCCAACTGGTTTATTGGCTACAGCTGACCCTTCTCAAATTAGCCTCGCCTAGGCTCCACAGGGTCTTTGTGCTGAGATAACTTTGAATTACTGTGGAGAGACAACCCCCAAGTCAGTCAGAACATAAATGGCCCTGTCCTTGCCTCTGTCTCTTTCCTATGTCTTATCCCTGGCGGTTATCATCACCTGAGCTAACATCGACCTGGAATCTAGGAAGGCAGAAGTCTCTGATTGGAGGATGAGGACTCAGGGGGAGTCTCTCCAGCCTAAGGGCAGACCAAGGTTGTCTCTCCAGTTGTGGAACATTGCTCTTGGTCTCTGCTTATATACTGTCCAGTGGTTATCGTGGGTTTCTAGGACTGTGTCTGCTTGCCTTGTGTGAGTGATGCCACTGGGTTCCGGTTATCAGGTGCAGCTTTGGGTATAAGACTATAAGCTATTTTTACATGTCTAAAAGAATTTTTTTATTATGTTCATATAGTTGGGAAGATGGCTCTATGGGTAACAAGCCTGTCATAGTCCCGTGAGAACTGGGTTCAGGTCCTCAAGACTCATATAAAAGGTGGGTCTGGCAGTATGTGCCTGTAATTCCAGTGTGCTGTGGGGTGGAAACAGGAGGACCTTGGTGGTTCACTACTCTAGTTCAAACTATGAACTCTAGGCTCAGGGAGAGACCTTGTCTCAATCTGTTAGGTGGGGAGCAATAGAAGAGAGACTCCAACAGCAACCTCAAGCTTCAACCTGTGTGCATAATGTAAGCACATGTGCGCACACACATACACACATGTAAGCATACCCACATACACATGTGGACATACACATGGCGATAGGACCCATCCATAGTGTATTAATAATTAAATAAGCTCCATACCTTGAGTCAACACACAATATGAATGAGGAAAAGAAGAAAATCTTCATATATATATATATATATATATATATATATATATATATATGTGTGTGTGTGTGTGTGTGTGTGTGTGTGTGTGTGTGTGTGTGTGTGTAGTTAGAACTTTCAGAGGAAAATACATAAGAACAGCTCTTGACCTCTTGACTCAAAAAATCATAAAAATAATGGTTGATCCAGGCACAAAAGGGGTTAAACTAAGGCATTCTACACCAATAGGAATGCATGATGGACAAGCCAGCCACCAACCCTTTGACCTACACTCTGCCCTGCCTACGAGATACACTAATGCGATGGTGGCACAGAGCTTATGGCCAGGCAACGTCTAATATGACGTAAGGCCCACTCCATGAGATAGAACCCATACTGCTTGGAGGACCAAGAACCAGAGATCAGATAGGTCAGGGACACGGGGTAAAACCAAATACTACTATTCTACTAAATATACCCATACAATGACTCCTACTGACATTCTGTTATGCTCTTAGATCGGTGCCTTGCTCAGCCGTCATCAGAGACACTTCCTCTTGCAGTAGATGGGGACAGATGCAGAGACCCACAGCCAGACACCATACAGAGAACGAGAGGCCTTGCAACACTCAGCCCTAAATGGAAGGTCTCCATCAAATCCTTCTCGGGGAACCCCGCAGATCGTCAGAGCCAGAGAGGATGGAGGAAACCGAGAAAACAAGACCCTCAAACAATCAACACGAGCAAAGTTCATGACTTCACAGACGGAGGCAGCATGCATACGGCCGTGCACCGGTGACCTCACAGACGGAGGCAGCATGCTTACGGCCGTGCACTGGTCTGCAACAGGTCCTCTGTGGGTATATTATGGCTTCCAGTTTAGTGTATTTAGGGGATTCCTAAGTGTGAGAACGAGTGAGTCTCTGATTCTTCTGCCCTTCCCTTGGACTCTTTTTCCTTCTGTTTGTTTGTCTTGTGCAACTCTGATGTGATATTTTTTTTGTTTTATGTTTTATTTTGTTCTTCTTTTTCTTCATCCCTCAGAAGCCTGTTAGTTTTCTAATGAGAGACAGAAAGGGAGTGGTTTCAGATGGGAGAGGAGGAGGGAGGGGACTGGACGGGGTAAAGAGGAGATCATGATCAAGATATGATCTGTGGGGATGGGGAGTCTATTTTCAATAAAATGGGGAGGGTTAAGGGGTTAGGAAAGGATAAATATCCAGAATATAAAAGAATTTCAAGTTAATAGGAAAAAACACCAAAAATGAGATGAAAAGAGAACAAAAGAAATAAAAATAAACAAATGAACAAAGATGAAAATTTGGCCATTCCCACTATTACATAAAAGGAAAAGAATCATTGAGCGGTTTTCATGGGGCAGGGTGTGGGGTTAGGGGTAGAAAAAATTGCTTGGAAAAAATTTGGACCCATTTCTAATTCGTTCAAACACTTGAAAGAGTAAATTGTGTAGAGCTAAATAGGGTGGTCTGTAGTGGGTGCTAACTGTGCTCCCTGGTGTCTGAATCTCGTTAAAACAAAACAAAACAAACCTGATCTCACAGATAGGGGCACAAGGACACAGGGACAACATTCACAGAAGTCCTTTTATAATATAAAAAAGTCAAACAGGGAAGACGACAACCCACTGTCCTTCAAAAGAAAAACGGAAGGACCTCACTGGAACCCATCTCTTCAATGAATCGTCACATAGCATCAGGAAGCAAGCAGGTCAGCGCCACATGCCAGCATTGGAAAGGGTGAGCTGCAGAATCCAACAAAATGGTGTTTGGTGCAGGTGTGACTTTCCAAGGCACCATCAAGTTCTGTTTAGGTACACATACATCTACAGTAAAGGTATAAATTATGTGGGAGAGGAGACAAAGAGTGAATTTTGGACAGTGGTATCCCTGGTGCAGAGAGCAGGATGCAGAAAGGAGATGCAACTGAGGCCTGGGTGGTGCCCACGATAGGGACACTGAGAGCTCACACTAGTGAGAGCTACCCAGATGCTCATCGCATGCGCGAAACACTGACATACTGTGGCCTATGTGTGCAAACTGTAGCCTCCTGGCCTGGTGATTCAGTACACATGTGTGGAGCCCAGGAATCTGGGGTCCCCCTGGGAGCCAGAGCAAAGGGTACCCCAACACAGGCAAGTGCAGCCACGGACTGTAAGACCATCAGCATAGGGAATGTAAGGATATGAACGGTGATAAAAATCAAGTTTGTAGCGTAAGACAAAAGCAGGAACATGTGTGTGAGTCAAGGCGGGGACAGGGCGTAGAGTCTGTGTGTGTGCCCACAGCTTATGTGTTTGCATCACATGTTCGAATAGATAAGAGGGGAACAGATCTGACTGCAGAGAAACAGTGCTGGCTAGGGACCTGTGGGGAGCAGCGCAGGCTGGGACTCTCCCGGAAGCAGCATTCCTTGGGCTGGCGGATGCTCCCCGTGTCCCGTGCGCGGGGCATGAGCTGGGAGAGGAACAGAGATGCCCTACACCCGAGTGTTTCCGTGGGCAGCACGAGGAGACACGACCACTGATTGTCTTAGAATCAGTCCCATGATCCCTGCAGTGGGGTACCAGACTGACACACGCACACCCACCAGGTCCTCCTGCTACTCCCCCGGGTGACGTAAGAGAATTTAGGTGCTTGGCAACTTATCTCAATATTTGATTGCCATACTTCAAAATAAGGCTATATATAGAGAGCTAATAAGTTTTATAAAATTACAACTTCTTGACATCTCATGACACCATGAACTCTGAAAACCCACATGGTTCTGGGGCGTATTAATACGCTGCTTGCATAATTTTACTTTTGAAAGTGCTTCTTTAAAAAGTTAGTGGTTTTAAAATAAATATCACATGCAGGAGAAAGTTTTTTTTTTCACACGATTACAAGTCTCGCTTTAGACATTTTATATTCTTCGCAGTGAGAATAGGCTGTATGTTAATTATGTAATACTTGGAAGATTCATAAAATGTTAAAGAAAAAAAATACCTACAAAGCTACACCCTAGAGAGAATAGTTGATACTTTTATATATTTCTTTCACATCCTTTTCTTGAAAATAAATGGTACATTAATTAATTTGATTTTTTTTAAAAAATTAAGGCTATTTTAAATGCACATCACATTTAAACTGTAAGGAACCATAGGCTTCAGTTGTTGGTGTGAGATAAACACTTGCATTCCTGGGCTCCTGAGATGCACTCCATTTGCCTATCTATACTTGAATAGCACAGATAAGACTGCTCATTTAACCTCCAGGAAGACATTGTGAAGGAGGTCTGGTACCTAACTATGTTATAGATGAAGGAACTGAGGTAAAAAAATCATAGCACTGGTCAGATAGTGAAGGAGCCGATACTAGAAGGCAATCACACTCTCACAAATCTGTGCCCTAAATAAGAAAGTAATCGATTCTAAAAGTAATGGGTGGGTGAACCCACAAACTAGTGCCAGGAGCCATTGGTGCGTGAGAGAGTTTCCATTTCCTGGAGGCAAAAAAGAAAATGGACACACAGGTATAGTGAAGCCCAGAGGTTGAAGCTGTGTGTGTGTGTGTGTGTGTGTGTGTGTGTGTGAGAGAGAGAGAGAGAGAGAGAGAGAGAGAGAGAGAGAGAGAACACAAATGCTCATGGGTGGGGCCAGAGTTCCCATGAGGGGATGGGCAGAGCTCCCATTGGCCGGTCTGCTTCAGCCCAGAGTCCTTGTGCAGCTCCAGGTTGATATGAAAACTGACAATGGCAGCAAAGCCTTTCTCATGATCCCTCAACCTGTACAAAAAGTCTTCAGTAGCTCCACATTTACAGTGGACAGAAAAGCCAAAGGCATTCTTCAAAACACTTCAATTACCCACAGGACTCCCCGAGACAGCCCCGACACCCCTTCTGCAAGGGCCCCCCAACATAGGGCCTTGCTCTTTCTTTGCTAACCCCGAGCCCTGAACAATCCCGAGTCCTCTGGGAGTTTGCCTGACGGGAAGGGTCCTGCAGACCTAGTGTGAAGATCCACTACCGTTGCCTAGAAGCAAACCCTAACCACCCTCTTAAGATGCCCCTGACTACTCTCTTAAGAACGAACTTTGTGGCGCTCCCTAGAAACCCTCATTATGTCACTGTCATTCTGTACTCGTGTGCTCTGATAAGGGACCCGGCATGTACATGTAATATCAGGGACAACCCTGGCTATGAAATGGTCACAGATACAGTTTTCAAAATCACCCATCAGATACAGATTTTCACACAGTTCTCATATGTGTCTCCATTCTAGAGCTCGCCCAGAAAAGCCAGGAGCCCCTACCTAAGAACCTAAAGCATTATGGTTCTGTAGACCCATGAGTTTGCCTCCTTAGGGGCTCTCTCCCCCACAAGACATCTTCAGGAGGCTGGATCTGGACTGCCTCCTGCAGACATGGGAGCCGAGAAGTAGAGGCAGACTACGCAGTTGTCAGAGAGGTAGTAAAACTGGTTCTCTGCTCTTTGCCACTAAGAAAATATTATGAAGCTAACACCACAAGAGTAATTAAAATTCTCAAATTCTTTGCCTGGATTGGGCCACTGAGAGGCCCCCGAACAGAAGGCAGATTTCCTGTCCAATAATTAGCATTCTTGAACAACACAGAAGCATGGAGGATGCCTTTGAACCACAGCTGCTGATTTCATCAGCTCTGCTGCTCTACCTGGAGACAGGTCAGCATGTCTTCCTTTCTGGTGGGAAAGCTGCCATCCAAGTGAAACTATAGGGTCATGTCCTATTTCATATGTATGCACACACGTGAAAATGTATGCATGTATCTATATGTAACCATAAAATGCCTTTCTCATGAAATTCATGCCTTGCCAGGGAGAAAGACTTACTGTTAACTCTACCTCCACTTTTTTTTAAGAGCAATAGTACTCAGGTTTATTGTCAAATGTTTTGTTAATGGTAAGTAAAACTAAATTATCCATACTGTAGGTGCCCAGAAGATCCCAGTCATTAGAAACTTAGCCATTCTTCACCAAATCTGCACCCAAGTAAAGGAAAGAAGGTCAGCAGCCACGTGTCCTGGTGTGGTGGAGGGATATCTTCAAGGGTAGGCAGGGGGATGAATGGGGACACTTACAGACTCCTAGACACTGGACATCTGAGACAATATGTCCCTTACATCACAAGGATCGACTCCTACTTCACATTACAAAAGACTCGTGTGACTAGCCTTGCCTTTCCCCTAAGCCGAATGCAGAGGTTTTGGTTTTATTTAAAAAAATAAATCAATCAATAAATGTTAAGAACTCTTAAGTCTAACCTGAAAAGGGAAGATAGATTCAATTTTAGTGCTTAGAGTATTTTTCCCCAACTACACACACGGACTTGCTTAAATTTTAACTAGATGACTTTCAATAATTTACTACGGACATTAAATTTTTAGAAAACTTCCTTTTAGCGACAAAATTGCATCTGACCCAGAGAATTCCTGGGAGTCGACAGTAATGCCATACTTGGAAATGTGGCTAGGGACATGCTCCCCCTTAACACACACACACACACACACACACACACACACACACACACATACTGGAATGAACATGGCAACTGAGAGAGACAGAAAAACAGACAATAATTCCAGGCACTTGCTTTGCTGTCTGGTATCAGTGCCTAGTAGTTATTTTTCTGTTGCTCTGTTGATAAAAGGCAGCCTACAGAAGGAAGGGTTTATTTAGGCTAATGGTGCCAGGGGTTTCTCATGATGGACAGGCATGGCAGCAGGTAAACATGGTGGCTAGTGCACCAGCCAAGGGCACATATCCTTTATAGCAAGCACACGCAGAGAGAGCAAGCATGGTGAATGGCTCAGGGTTTTGAGCCCAGAAAGGCTACCCTCCATGGCATACTTAAACCAGCAAGGCCACAGCTCCTACATCTCGCCCAAACACTGCTACCAACTGAGGACCAAGTGTTCAAACATATGAGCCTGGGTTGGGGATGGTGGGGATCTTTCTCATTCAAACCACCACAATCAGTAAAACCCAACACGTTAAAAGCCCAATGGAGATAGTTTCAATCAACAGCTCTATCATCAAATATCTCACGTGGCGTTCTCCATCCTGTCTATCTCTGCTCAAGAACACTATGAAAAGCCTGGAGGTCTTCCAGACATATGATCTGTGTGCTGATGGGATCCTGTGCTGAGAGAGAAGAAGCCACAAAGTGCAGAATCATCTAATGTGTATGAGGTCATGAGCTGCCAGTGTCCCTTCAACCAATGAGTGAAATGATCTTCTCCTGAATATGCATTTGCAGGTCCTCCTTCCAACTGGGTACTGCCCCCTACAGGTCAGAATGCTTGCTTGTTCCTATCTGTTCCCTCCAGCCTTGCATGTAGTCAGGTCCAACCTATGACCCTAGAGGGGAACTCCCAATGTCTCTGAGATTGGAAGCGTCTTCCCACAAGTCAGTTCCCAGTGTGAAGTGTTAATTGTCAAGATCTGGAATTACCTAGAAGACTGGCCACCAGGTATCCCTGTGAGGGATTGTTTATTCTCTGAGTATGCCTATGACAGACTCTCTTGATGAAGTTAATTGATGTGGAAAGACCCATTTATACTGTAAGCCAGACCACTCCCCCAAGTGAGGATCCTGGACTGCCAAAATGAGGGAATTGAGAAGAACACTAGCTTGGATTCCCCACCCTGTGTTCCTGACTTAGGATGTACACATGGCTGTGATGGGACCGCCTAGACTGTACTGTGAACCGTGAGATGGAAATAAGCCCTTCCTTCCTTAAGGTGCTTCTACCAGGGTATTTCATCACAGCAGCAGGAAAAGAAACCAAGACAGTAAGCATCTTAAACAAATAGCAATGCTGTGAGAAAACTCTAGTGTTCGCTAGAATTTCACTAGAAGTCTGCAGGAATTGAACCTTCCTCGGGAGCGATGTAGTGACCTCTTCTGTCTGTCGGCTTGGTGGGGTCTGGAAATACCTGTAAGAGAGACAAATCTCTGGGCGTGTCTGTGAGGCGTTTCCTAGGCTGGATTAATTGAAGTAGGAAGATCCACCCTACATGTGGGTGGTATCATTTCATGGACCGGGATCCTGACTGCATAAAAAGGAGAAGAGGAAGGGTTGAAGAGTGGCTCGTGGTTAAGAGCACTTGGTGCAGTACCCAGCGCTCACATGGCCACTAATGGCGCCAGGAGATCTGACAGCATCTTCTGCCTCCACAGACACATGTATGCATAAATAAAAGGGAAACATAAACTGGACCCAAGAACTCATTTCTCTCCTCTTCTTGACTGCAGTTTCCATGTGCCCCACTGCCTCAAGCTCCTACCACCATGCTTTTCTGCCAAGATGGACTGTACCCTCAAAGAGTCAAAATAAACCCTTCCTCCTTTTAAGAGATTTTGTTTTTGTTTTGTTTTTTGTTTGTTTGGTTGGTTAGTTGGTTTTTTTGGCACTTTGGTTTGGTTTGGTTTTGTAGGATGCTTTGTTTTGCCAGAAAAGTAATTGATACAAAGCGGGTTTGGTTTGGTTTGTTTGGGTTCGGTTGGGTTTTTCGAGACAGGGTTTCTCTGTGTAGCTCTGGCTGTCCTGGAACTCACTCTGTAGACCAGGCTGGCCTTGAACTCAGAGATCCACCTGCCTCTGCCTCCCAAGTGCTGGGATTAAAGGTGTGCACCACAAGCATTTTTGTTTGTTTGTTTGTTTGTTTGTTTGTTTTGTTTTGTTTTTTAAAGAAAATAAATAACATGTTCACGTTTTAATCTACCAGTTTACTCTATCAGTTTTGGATGACAGAATGGTATTCATGGACAGGTGGTCATGGACAGGACTTGGCATCTATCATATAGCTCACAGATGACCAGGTTGCCCTGGGCCTGTCCCAGCTCCCAAGCCTCTGTCTCGTCATCTGAATGGGAAGGAAGCAGCACTCTTGCCTTGAGTGGGCTATTTCAAGGGTCAGAAAAACTAGAAAAGTTCAGAGCTGACTGGCCACTTGGGATCAAAAGCAAACACAACCCTCCTGCCTGAACACCTATCTCACGTCAAATCTTGTAACTAATCCGGAATGAGGATGAAGGCACAGGAAGCTGACTGCTCCCAGGAGGCCTGGCTCTGGAATTTTATTTAGATGCAATAAAAATAGACATTATAGTTAAGATTGACCAAAAGCTCCAGGAAGTAAAAGAACTCTATAGTGAGATGCATGCTTAGTCCGTGCACAATATTTAAAGTTATATAAAGGTTAACCGAGTCCCTGGAGCTGGGGTATAGCCCAGTGGCAGAGGGCTTACCCAGCATACACAAAGATTCTCTATGGATTTCATCCCTGAAGCCGAGAAAACACAACCACCACTGACAGATCAATCAGGTACTAGCAATGCTACTGGGCAGTTGTAACACATACAGTCAGAAGCCAAAAGTGTCCCACTGTCTTTGAAGGCTTGTTTCCCTGGAGGCATACCAATGAGAGGGAGCCTTGCTGGAGGAGGTGGATCATGGAGGTGGGATTTGAGGATTTGTAGCCTGACCTGAGCAGATGAACCGCTGTCAGCCAGCCTCTTCCTTCTGCCGCCATGCCTACCCTGCCTGCTGCTGCTAGTCTCTCTCTGGAATTGTAACTATTCTTCTTTATTTTAACCAAAAAAGAATTGTAACCATTCTTCTAGATGCTGCCTTTGTCTGTATGTTTTGTTTTCTCACAGCCAAAGAAAGAAAATTACAACCGTGCTAATATAAAGCATTGTATTTTTTGGATGTTAGCCGGTGATGTGCCCAGAGAATTCTGCGACTGAACGATCTGCACATTTTCATCCTTGTAAATGGTAATTAAAGGACAGTCGTTCATCTGGGAAGGTCTTCTGGGGGACACTCTCCAGAAATGACGCAGCAGGGAATCTCCAAGTATCAAATGCTGTCTGCGGGGTTCTGTTTAAGGGATGGAGTTGAAACCAAGCCTCAGCTGCATATGTGGCCATCAGTGGCGAGAATCCTCAGTATTCAGCACAGGTCTCACACGGTTAGACTTCCGTATCTATCTTTCCCATAGCAGACACCAGACGCAAGGACCTGTGCACTGATGCCATTAGAAACAATCTTCTTTCTAAATTCAGTCAACTCTGCTTTGTGTGGGTTACCCTCATTGTCCAGGCATCACTGTCAGAACTCAGATAGAGTGCAAATAATTTGTGTTTAGCTGCCTGGCTGGAGTCTTGCAGAAGTGTATTGGAAAGGCAGGTCTGTGGGTCTGGAGCATGCAGTGCCTTCTACTGGATGCATTCTTGTTGATGGTGATGGTGGTGGTGGTGGTGATGGTAATGATGACAATGTCTGTACATTCATGTACCCCAGCACATGTATGAAGGTCACAGGCAACTTGCAGGAGTTGGTTATCTCCTCCCACCATGTGGATTCTGGGAATTGAACTCAGGTGACCGGGTTTGCACGGCAAGCCCCTTTATGTACTGAGCTATCTCACATGTTAGCAAAAATTGTTTAGTACTTTCAAACTTTATATTCCTAACTGTAAACTTGGGACAAAGCAATACCATTCAAGTAATCTAGGCAACGAATGCATGGGAGCCAGGCACTGAGACACATACTTTGATGCCAACATTCAGGAGGTAAAAGGGCAGGCACATCTCTGTGAGATCAAGGCCAGCCTGGTCTACATAGTCAGACCCTGTCAAAAACAAAAAAAGGAGAAGAAGAAGGAAAAGAAAAAAGAAGAAAAAGAATGCATCAGTAGTTGCTGGAGAGATGATGCAGAGGTAAGAACACTGGCTGCTCTCGTAGGGGATGTGGGTTTGGTTCCAGCACCTACATGGCATCTCACAACCATGTGAACCACTAGCTCCAGGAGATCTGATGCTCCTGTTTGGCCTCCATAAGCACATCATGCATGTGACATGTAGATAAACATTCAGGCTGAATACTCATGTATACAGAAAAAGAGTGTACATGTTACATACGTATGTGTGTGCATTTGTATCTAGGTATGTGCCCATTTGTGTATATGGGTTTATGTGTATGTGCATATCTCTTTGTGTGTATGTGCATATCTCTTTGTGTGTATGTGTACATGTGTGTGCTTATCTGCATGAGTGTATGTGTGTGAGTATATGTGTGGCTATGTTTGTATATATAAATATGTATATATGTGTATGTATAGCTGTGTGTATATAAATGTGCTTGTATATGTGTTTAGATGTATGTCTGTGAATATGTATGCACGTTTGTATGTATCTATTTTTAGATGTGTGCATATGTGTCTGTGTATGTGCATGCATGTATATATGTGTGTTCATGTATGTATGTATGTATGTGTTCTGCCAATTAAGAGAGGAAAATGTTAATACTAAATTGTTACTGGAGACATGGTGTCATATTTTTGTTACTATTAAGGACTCTAGGTCTGAAGAGGCCACAGCAGTTGGAATCCCTGTGTCTCTAAATGTTCTCATTTATCTGAGGTGCTGCATCTCAGAAGCAGAAAGGCATCAGATCCCCCTCCCTATGTACCCCCAGCCTAGGTGTGCTCACAGCAGGACAAAAGGCATCAGCATCCCCCTCCCTGTGTACCCCCAGCCTAGGTGTGCTCACAGCAGGACAAAGTAGAGGGAGCTTCCTGGAGACACCTTTTATTAAAAGTCTCCCCTCCCCGTGCATTTGTGCCCTCCCTTCACAGAGAGCAGGAGGAGCTGGCATGGCAGCCTGTGAGGTGTGTGATGGTGGGAAGCCTGTGAGGTGTGTGATGGTGGGAAGCCTGTGAGGTGTGTGATGGTAGGAAGCCTGTGAGGTGTGTGATGGTGGGAAGCCTGTGAGGTGTGTGATGGTGGGAAGCCTGTGAGGTGTGTGATGGTGGGAAGCCTGTGAGGTGTGTGATGGTGGGAAGCCTGTGAGGTGTGTGATGGTGGGAAGCCTGTGAGGTCTGCGATGGTGGGAAGGAGAATTTGATTCCCAGTCTTTGTTCTTTGCTGACAGTGGGCTGAATCCCCAAGAAACAGCACTTTCAAGGACTCACTTGGTGGCAATTACTGTTTCACTGTAACAGGGTCCTGGCTCCTACCACATTGTAAAATAATAATTATAAGTTAGCAGCTCTGTACTGCTTAATTTAATTCATTCAAATGACCTGTAAAACAAACAGTTGCCCCTGGGAAGTCAGGTCTCTGAAGCAATCCTGTTTCCTGCACCTGCTGAACAAGCTTCTCTTTGCAAATGACACTCGCCATGTGCGCCGTCACTCTAAACCCCAACCACCAGAAGTGTTCTTTGCCTTAAACACAAAGAGCGAGATGCCTAGTTTTCCTTATAAAGGCTTGAAGCTGCTCATTGATGGATAACTTGGCTAATGGCCGTCAAACAGCACTTTAGAGCAGAAGCAACTGCTTCCAGGTTGAGTGACTGCAGGGAGAACTGAGTGGCAGGATGTCGTGGGAAACAAAACAAGACAGGAGAGCAAGGAGTCAGTTATACTGTCAGGTCTGGTCTCCAGGGTGGTATGCCTCAGGACAGGACTTCACAGAAGCAGCTAAAGATGGGTGTTGGTTACCTGCGGGGAGCATGCTTCCCAGCAAGAATTCATCTGCCCCTGACATGTGCTACAGAAACACTTTCTGTGAAACACATTTTCTCCAGGCAGTGTTCCTGGATGGCACAGGAGCCCTTTCTAGACATGCTAGCATACTCAAGAAATCCCACAGTGGATATAGCCTGTCTCCCTAGCACCGTGAGATNAAGGAGGGAGGGAAGGAGGGAGGGAGGGAGGGAGGGAGGGAGGGAGGGAAAGAAGGAAGGAAGGAAGGAAGGAAGGAAGGAAGGAAGGAAGGAAGGAAGGAAGAAAAAGAAAGAAAGAAAGAAAGAAAGAAAGAAAGAAAGAAAGAAAGAAAGAAAGAAAGAAAGGAAGGGAGAAAGAGAGAGAAAGAGAGAAACAGAGTCTGGAGAGATGGTTCAGCAGTTAAAAGCATGTACTAGTCTTCCAGGGGATATAAGTTCCATGTTAGGTGGCTTGCAGCCACCTGTTAACTCCTGCTCCCAGGGGATCTGATACTCAGTAGGCACTTCATTCATGCACACATACACACATACACATAATTAAAAATAGATTGTTTAGAATATTCAGTATGGGGAAAATTATTCATTAACATTGTTCAATTTTTTCTAATTATGTAAAGTCATAAATGAATGTCTTTTATCCCAATTTTCCCCATTCGCCTTTTTTTACCCCCTCCCCAAACCACCAACCACCAAAGCCATTTTCCTTTTGTTTCCTTCCAGACTTCTGTGGGTACACAGACAGACATGAGTACACCTGCCTGCCTGTCCCAACACATGATGGCAGCCTGCCTATCCAGACACGTGACAGTTCATGTATCTCTTGGTAACGTGTCTTTGAGATCCTTTATAACTGCAGCAATGGATTAAGGACAGCCTTTGTATGGCAGGAGCCAGCCCATGTACCTAGCTCCAGGTTGATAAGCATGCTTCTCTCTGTGCTGCAGGAGTGACAGGCAGCAGGGTGCGGGGAGATTTCTGAAGACCTTCCCGGTTGGATGGATACTAGGGACCTGCTCTCCGACAGCACTGCAGGGACATGTTCTGTAGTCTTCCTGGTGCATCTGTATGCAGGACGGCATCCCTGTAAGGAAGAGGGGCCTCTTCGCACTGGCTGAGGGATCACTTCTTTCTCTGGGCACTGAGGGTCCACAGCCTTTGTTCTCTACGCCTTTGCTCTCTTTACTATTTTTCTCTTTCTTTTCCTTGGTACTTTATAGGAGCTGCGTATGATGATCAATATTGTCACCTGGGTGAGATCTAGGAGGACCCAGGAGATGCGGGATCATCTAGACTAGGCTAACTGAAGAATGAAGACCCATCCTTACTGCAGGAAGTGTTTATGCAAGGAGAAATCGATCCTAGCTCCAGCTCCCCCCACCCCCCTCTCTCTCTCCCTCATCCCGTTCCCCCCCTCCCGCTTCTGTTTCCTATTATGGAGACAATGACTCCAGCTGCCTCAGGCTCCTGAAGAGGTGATGAACTGAATCCCTGGCTGGATCTGTAAGCCACACTCAGTCTTTTCCATCAGCTGACTTTGTCAGGGCACTCCACGTGCATCCCAGTCCCCAGCTTGTCCTTGAGTTTTTAGTTTTGTTTATTCTAGCCTGATCATTAGAACCTGTTGTGAACAGTTAGAAAGACCATCTCTGGTGTGTCTAAGTAGATTCTCATATGGTTGTTTTTCCAGTGTTTTTTTCATTTACATTAATTCGTCTGGAATTGATCCTGGACTACAGGATGAGGTGTCAATCCATTTGTTTAGATGCCACCAGTCTCCCTATCGTGGTTCACTGTGGATGCATGTAGATGCACCCTGGGCTTTGGCTCTGTATGGGGCTCTCCTCTTCTTTACAGGATAAATGTGAATCTTCTACCTCCATAACTCTGCTTTAGCTAGGACAGCCTTATAAGTGATACATCTTATTACCTGACATGACAATTTTCGGTTTATTTTGTCATATGATGTCTAGAATCCCCTTGCCTACTTGTAAGCCATATTCATGTATTTATTATAATGACATCATAAAGAGAATTGATCACTTAAGAGTATGAGGGATTCTTTCCCCCCAGAAAATATGATATATTCAGTTTGAAGTAAATTCTAAGAAATTTGTAAGCCTGAGGTCCTCAAGAATTCCACAAATCCATAAAAATAATAAATAATCAAAGTATCCACCCACCTCTTCTTGCTTCACTACATCTTCCCAATCAAAGCTGCTGTGAGTGCCAGCATGGGGAAGGTTATGTCGGGGTAAAAATTCATGTGGAATTTTGCTTGAAATTAAAAATATTTTCCAGCTTAGTTTTTCACTTAATAAACATCCAATGCCAGCCATAGTGACACAGACCTTCCCCAGCATTTAGAATGCAGAGGCAGGAGGATCTCTGTGAGTTCAATCCTAGCCTGGTCTACACAGTGAGCTCCAGGTCCAACAGGACTACATAGAGATACCCTGTCCCAAACCACCAAAATATAAAATTAAGATATCTAAATAGGGCCTGGAGAAATGTTTCCTCAGTTAGAGCACAGGCTACTCTTACATAGCTCACAGTTAGAGCACAGGCTACTCCTCTTACAGAGCTCACAGTTACAAAAACTCAAGATGTTAGACTCCAGAGAACCAAATAACCCTATTTAAAAATGGGGTACAGAGCTAAACAAAGAATTCTCAACTGAGGAATAACGAATGGCTGAGAAGCACCTAAAGAAATGTTCACCATCCTTAGTCATCAGGGAAATGCAAATTAAAATGACCCTGAGATTCTACCTCATACCAATTAGGATGGCTAAGATCAAAAACTTAGGTGACAGCAGATGCTGGTGAAGATGTGGAGAAAGAGGAACACTTCTCCATCTCTGGTGGGATTGCAAGCTAGTACAATCACTCTGGAAATCAGTCTGGTGGTTCCTCAGAAAATTGGAAATAGTATGTCATGAGGACGCAGCTATACCACTCCCGGGCATATACCCAGAAGATGCTCCAACATATAATAAGGACACATGCTCCACTATGTTCATAGAATCCTTATATATATATAATAGCCAGAAGCTGGAAACAACCCAGATTCCTTCAATAGAGGAATGGATATAGAAAATGTGGTACATTTACACAATGGAATACTACTCACCTATTAAAAACAATGACTTTATGAAATTCGCAGACAAATAGATGGAACTTGAAAATATCATCCTGAATGAGATAACTCAGTCATAAAACACACACAGTATGCACTCACTGATAAGTGGATATTAGCCCAAAAGCTCAGAATACCCAAGATACAATTCCTAGACCACATGAAGCTCAAGAAGAAGAAAGACCAAAGTGTGGATGCTTCTTAGTAGTGGGAATAGTATACTACTGGGAGGAATTTCAGAGACAAAGTGTGGAACAGAGACTGAAGGAAAGACCATCCAGAGACTGCCCCACCTGAGCATCCATCCCATATACAGTCACCAAACCCAGACACTATTGCAGATGCCAAGAAGTGCTTGCGGACAGGAGTCTGATATGGCTATCTCCTGAGAGGCTCTGCCAGAGCCTGGCAAATACAGAGGTGGATGCTCACAGCCAACCACTGGACTGAGCACTGGGCCCTTTAATGGAAGAGTTAGAAAAAGGACTGAAGGAGCCGAAGGGGTTTGCAGCTCCATAGGAAGAACAACAATATCAACCAACCAGATCCCCCAGAGCTCCCAGGGACTAAACTACCAACCAAAGAGTACACATGGAGGGACCCATGGTTCCAGCCGCATATGTAGCAGAGGATGGCCTTGTCGGACATCATTGGGAGGAGAGGCCTTTGGTCCTGGGAAGTCTCAATGTCCCAGTGTAGGGGAATGCCAGGGCAGACAGGCAGGAGTGGGTGGGTGGGTGGATGGGTGAGCACCCTCATAGATGCAGGGGGAGGGGAAACTGGGAAAGGGGATAACATTTGAAATGTAAATAAATAAAATATCCAATAAAATTTTTAAAAATATGACAAATAAATAAATTAATTAATTAAAGAAGTTGCTTGTCCCTAGGGGGGGAAACATTTCTCTTCCCAGCACCCTATGTCTATTAAGTCTCCATTTGAATTCTTATATGATGTCCTCTCTTTGTTTTGAGAGTTCAAACTTTCTAACTTTAGTATAAAGCTTTGAAAAACATGGGGTGGGGGAGGGGATTGGCCACCTGCCTCCTCAGTACAGGGTAGCTCTGGGTATGTCCCCTTCCTCCTGGACATGCAACTCTAAACATGGGGGAAGAAAAGCTGACAGTCTGCTCCCCACATTCTACTGAGAAACTTCCATCCTGGGACTGAGTGTAGACTATCCAGGGCACAGGGCTTGCCTTAAGGGCTTGTGGCTGCTCAGACAGACCCCTGGGGCTGTGCCTAACACTTCCTGCTTCCTGCTTTGTGTGTGTGTGTGTGTGTGTGTGTGTGTGTGTGTGTGTTTTCTGTGTAATTACAGTTTAAAACCGGAGTTGTGCTTGAGGTGGGAGAAAGATGGAGTCTGAAACTCATTAGTCAACGTGTCCTTTGCTCCCCTCTAATTCACTTTGTGTGACATAATCTTGTACCCAATCAACCACATGATGGATAAAAATCTATATATTGAGCCAATGCTGGTATTGGCTTTAATATACAGGAAGTAATGTCTGCTTCTAGAAAAAAAAAAATGTGTGGAATATGATGCTGGAAGTCTCCAGAAGCACTCTGTTCCCCACACCGTCCCACCCCATCCTCTTCAGCTTCTTCTTCTTCCCTTCTGAACGTCTCCCTCCTCCCTTCTTCCCATGTGCATTCAGAGGATGGTGCAAGGGCACCCTTCCCTCCCCCCTGCTTCCCATGTGCACTCAGAGGATGGTGCAAGGGCACCCTTCCCTCCCCCCTGCTTCCCATGTGCGTTCAGAGGATGGTGCGATGGCACCCTGCCACAGAAGCTTTTCATCCTGACTACAGAGAAGCTATGGTGTCACACAGCCTGGAATTACCAGTGATCTTAAGCTGGCCACCCTCCTCTGCCACCTGCATCCTGTGCCATCAAAGCCACCCAAAAACCAAACCTGGGACTCAGCCCACAGTGGCAATCACTTCAAAGTGTTACCAGGCTAATTGTCAGTGGTGACGTTGAAGAACAAACGTTCAATTAAGCATCCTCCATGCTTACTGGCCGTCTCGGCTTCTGATTTCTCCGCTACACCCGCTCTCATTAATCTGTAGGGTGATTATTGCTTTGTTGTGAGAGGTACTTCTCCTCCTCACTACTGTCAAGGTCCAAACTTCTGGTGATCGTTATTTTCTAAATTAAACTTTATCTGAAGGGGCTTATTACGGATGAAGGGTCAATTTGCTATGCAGGTTATTTTGACATCTTTTCGCATATTTTTCTAACAAGGGAATGACAGTGTTTGGGCATTTGTAACCATGAAGGTTATACTCCTGACAGGACCGGTCCCCCATAGAGGCTGAGTCTATCATCAGGATTAACACCTGTGAGAGTATGCATGCTTTTCCATTACCTGGCAGGGTGCCCCTCCCCCAGGGAGCACCAGCCCCCTCCTTTGCTTTTGTCATGGGTGCTGCTTTGGTTCCATAAAGACTTGTCCCTTGTTCCCTTTAGAAAAGTGTGCTTGCTGGTTTGTATATGCTCTGCCCAGGGAGTGGCACTATTAGAAAGTATGGCATTGTTGGAGCATTGTATGTCACTGTAGTGTGGGCTTTAAGACCCTCATCCTAGCTGCCTGGAAGCCAGTATTCTGCTAGCAGCCTTCAGATGAAGATGTAGAACCCTCAGCTCCTCCTGCACCATGCCTGCCTGGATGCTGCCAGGTTCCTGCCTTAATGATGATGGATTGAACCTCTGAACCTGTAAGCCAGCCCCAATTAAGTGTTGTCTTTACAAGAAGAGTTCTTGGTCATGGTGTCTGTGCACAGCAAATGTTATAAGAAGAGTTCTTGGTCATGGTATCCGTGCACAGCAATGACAGAAGTTGGTACCAGGGAGTAGGGTATTGCTGTGATAGGCCTGACCATGCTTTTGTTTGGAAGAATGTGATTACTTTTGGCCTTGTCTGCAGTCTGCCTGAGGCTAAGGTGAAGAGACTCAGATTAATTGCATTGACAAAAGAAGTCTCAGAAACACCCATTGTAGACTTTGTTCTCTGGTTAAGACTCATGAAGAGCATTTTAAACAAGCAAGTTGAACAGAGAAAAATATAAAACATATGATTCTAGTATTAAAGGCGCACCAGGAAGTGAAATGGAGCTGAATCCTGTGTTCTAGGAGATAGCATATTAAGGGACTTTGTGGCAAGATCCTACCCAACTAAATTTAGATCCAGACTTGGAGGTACACACCTTTAATCCCAGGAGAGGCATGCAGATATTTGAGTTCAAGGTCAATCTACAGAGCAAGATCCAGGACAGCCAAGCTTAGGCAGTGAAGGAGTTGGAAAATAGAAAGCTAGTAACAATGCAATAGAGCAAGAGGGCCATGGGGCCATCCATGTTCCAGCTCCTGCAAGCAGCAGAACTCAGCAGCTTCAGCCATGTGGCTCTGGCTTTAGAGTGAAAATAGAAGGGACTATGTGGACAACTGATGCTGGTTAGCTGGAGCTAAGACATTAGCTGTGATTAAGAAGAGACCAGCATCACTGAGGAGAAATCTTCTGGGAAGAGCTTTCTGAGAGCCCAAAGAAGCTGTGTTCCCTGTGTTCCAGAGATAGATGAGGTTGTACCTCATGCTGCAGCTGTACTTGATAATGTGTAAGAGTCACCCAGGTGGTGCTGGTTTTGAAGGCATGAAGGGGTCATAAAGAACAGCTGAGGCTTGACACTGTGAGGGACATTGGTGAAGGTGCAGCCTTACTTGTAGTTTAAAGCCCAGGACTGAAGGTGTCATGCGAAAGGAGTTGAGGCTTGGCACCATGAAGAGAGCCTATGAGAGGCTATTGATGAAGCCTAGTTGCAGAGGAAAACCCCAGTGTATTAGAGATGCCAGTGCCATGACCAATCAGCCCCAAGCTTGGGGTGCTGCAGAGGTCAGAGCTGAAGAAGTGACCTGGAGGAGCCCAGATGATCATGTGTGGATCCCAGACATTCAAGCAAGAAGCTGTAATGTTGAAGTTGCCTTGGAGACCTCAAGATGTTTGAGATGCCAGAGCCATGGGATATGTGCTGAGGAACGCTGCTTACAGGAAGTGGAACAGCCCAGGGAAAAAAGGTTTGTTGCAGTCAACAAAGATGAAAAAGGAGTTGGAAGACTGCTTTGACATCAGTCATGGAGATGTGGAGTTTGAAGTTTGCCCAGATGGTTTCCTGTCTTGCTTTGGGGATTACAGTTAAGTGAGTTTCTGCTGTTCTTGGATGAATCTCAGAAGAGACTTTGAACTTTGGCCTTTTAAAGTTGTTGAGACTGCTATAGACTATGGGGACTTTAGAGTTGGACTAAATGTACTTTTTTTATGTTATGTTTAGATATGGCCCCCATAGATTCATATGTTTGGACAAGCCTATGGGAACCAGGGAGTGGAATGTGGTAGTGTGTATATGCTCTGCCCAGGGAGTGGCAGGATGTGGCCTTGTTGGAATAGGTGCGTCACTGTGGGTGTGGACTACAAGAGCCTCATCCTAGTTGCCTGGAAGCCAGGATTCTGCTAGCAGCCTTCAGATGAAGATGTAGAACTCTCAGTTTCTCCTGCACCATGCCTGCCTGGATGCTGCCAGGTTCCCGCCTTGATGATGATGGAATGAACCTCTGAACTTGTCAGCCAACTAAATGCTGTCTTTATAAGAAGAGTTCTTGGTCGTGGTATCTGCACAGAAAACCCTAACTAGGACAAAAAGCGAATTTAAATTTTCTTCCCTTTGTCTTAAATCATGAAATTTCATGTAAAGAGTAGTTTCACATGGATACACTTTTTTTTTGCCTGTGTGTATGACACATGTGTACATGTGTCTGCATGTGTTCGTATATACATAGAAGCATATGCACATGGGTGGAAGCCAGACGTCAACAGGGGTTTTTCCAAGACTTTTCTCTACTTACAGAGCAGGGTCAGCCTTCAGTTGAATGTAGAGCTGACAGATTCCAGTCTGGATAGCTAGCTTGACCCTGGCATTCCCTGCCTTGGCCTCCTGAGCACTGGGATTGGATTTGAGTGACTACATGGGGTTGGGAATACGAACTCTGTGTGCTAACAGCTTTTCTCACTGAGCCACCTCTGCAGCCTCGAGTTCATTGCTTTTCTATCCCTGAACACAAAGCCTAACATGGCCCTGGCATTGCTTCCTTCCCTCTCCCTTCTTTCCCATAATCCTCTCTGATGCCTACAAACTACTATTCCGTTCAACTCCCACCCTCAAAAATGAGAAACCCAGAACCCGGACAAGCTGATAATAACATGACTGGCTAGTCCTTGGGTAGATTTTTACTTTCTTTCCTTTATGTTTTCCAGGGAATAGGTTTTCAGTGTTTTTTGGAGTGGATGAGTGGGTCTAACCAAATGGCTTACTGGATGCACTCAGAACATCCAAGCAGCACCCTGAAGCTGGCTAGTGTGGAAGGCAGTTGAGAGGCCAGCCCCACACGAGAACCTGCACACTTCCTGATGCTCCATGGACATCATCTCCTTCCATCCTTCGAGGGAGGCAACTTATTTTTGTTTTGAGGATTGAGTTCATAGACAGTGTGGGACTTGTCACAGGATACACAGCTTGGAAGCAGCAGGGAGGGATTAGAATTATGGGCTTTGATCCCTAGCAACACCAGCTGGCTTCAAAACTCTTCCTGGTGTGTCCCAAGAGAGCCACATGCCAGCCAGCAAAGAAGGTTAAAAACGCAAGAAGACATTAATACTGACTCTCTTGCTGTTGACAGAGAATTAAACTGCTCCAGAAATCCATGATTAGAGTACATCACTTGGACCTCTCCTAGAGAAGGTAGCCATGTTGATGTTTGCACACTCCTTGGCCAACAGCATCCCTTTCAGTCAGCTTTCTTCCTGAACAGTCTATTCGTTTATTCATCCCTTTTTATTTCTAAGACAGAGTCTCATATAGCCCAAGCTAGCCTCTGGCTCACTATGTAGCTGTAGGCAACCTTAAACTCTGGATAATTCCTGTCCCCACTTTCTGAGCTCAGGGATTACAGGGGACCAGGACCACTTTTGGTTTTACTGACATGTGAACCCAGGGCTTCATGTATGCTAGATGAATACTCTTCCAACTGAGCTATACCCTCAGCAACCAAGCAGTTTCTACACTATCAACGCAAAGCAGTCACTATCCCAGGTGTCTGCTAGACTGTGCTAAACCCATTGTGGTTTTAATTCCTCATGCCTCCATCCCTTTAGATGACATCCCAATTTACTATGTCCTTAAATTTATGTGACAGTACAATGCTCAGGGAGGAGGTTAGTTAGAATCCCATTCACAGTTTTATAATTACCACTTCAGTTAAACCAGTAAAACACAAACTGCTTAGGGGATCCTGTAAATAGCTAATGAGTTGTAGATCATCTTTTAAATACATATTTATCATACAGGCCACAGTAATTCCCATTAAAGTAACAACTGAGAAGAGTCTGCAACCTGACAGTTTTCCATTTTGTTCTGTTTTTAAACTATAGAAAATTGTTCAAGTACAGTGTGTGGTGCTTTGGATAAGAATGACCCCTGTAGGTGTATGTGTTTGAATGCTTAGCTCACAGGGAATGGCACTATGAGAAGGTGTGACCTTGTAGGAGTAGGTGTGGCTCAGTTAGAGGAAGTGTGTCACTGTGGGGGTGGGCTTTGAGATTTCCTATGCTCAAGCTACGCCCAGTATGAGAAATGGTCTCCTTCTGCTGCTTTTGGATCAAGATATAGAACTCTTAGCTCCTTTTCCAGCACCATGTCTGCCTGGATGCTGCTGTGTTTCAGACCAGGATGATAATGGACTGAACCTCTGAAACTCTAAGCCAGCCCCAATTAAATGTTTTCCTTTATAAAAGTTGCCTTGGTCATGGTCTTTCTTTGCAACAATAAAATCCTAAGACATAGTATTATTTAACATGAAAATTACATTGCTGCACATGAAACAAAGTATGATTTTTAAAATGATATAGCAAAAATATAATGGGAAAGTATAAATGGGAAAACTATAAAATACCAACATCATTTTCTTTAATGTACCAAATATGTATCTTAATTAATTTTTTTCTAATTTCATTTTATACAGCAAAAGAAAAATCTCTCTTCAAAGAAGGGGAAACATAGCAGACAAGGTCTCATTCTCCAATCCTGCTGTAAAATCAATTATAATTAGTTACACTGTTAGTGAGATATAGCTGGTTGTTGTAAATTATAACAAAAGTGTATAGAAATCACAAACCAATTTATAAAAATTTGACTTTATTTATTGAGACTAAGTCTTTTTTTTCCTTTTTTTAATTAGATATTTTCTTCATTTACATTTCAAGTGCTATCCCATAAGTCCCCTATACCCCCCCCCACCCTGCTCTCCTACCCACCCACTCCCACTTCTTGGCCCTGGCATTCCCCTGTACTGGGGCATATAAAGTTTGCTAGACCAAGGGGCCTCTCTTCCCAATAATGGCGAACTAGGCCATCTTCTAATACATATGCAGCTAGAGACACGAGCTCTCGGGGTTACTATGTAACCTTGGCTGGCCTGGAACTCACTATGTAGACCAGGCTTGTCTCAAACTCACAGAGACCTTTCTGCCTCTTGAGTGGTGGGATGAAAGGTGTGTGCTATCTCTCCCTGCCTCACTCCTCCTGGACATCACTGTGGACTGACGTCGCCATCAGCTGACATCACTGTGGACTGACATCTAGATAGAACTTTAACATACTCACCTCTGTCCTCACACAGACACTCAGCACTGCTTCTCCTGAAATATCTATTTTATTTTCCAGGGTTATCATGAGATGACCATTTTTAAAATGTGATCTTCCACAGTTTCAAACGTGGACATGATGGAATCCCGTCACACTCACACCCCACCCTCTTTTATCCTCTTTTGTCTCTGCTGTCGTGTGCTTAGCATGAGAAGAGTCTGCCATGGTCTCAGGCATTTGGCACTAGATTCCCAGCTGGTGGTGCTTTGGGGTGGGTTTAAGAGGTGGAGAGTTTCTGGAGGGAAGCCATTATCAGGGCACCACTTAGAGACTGAAAGACTTAAGCCATTTCCAGCTCACACACACTGCTCCCTGCTTACCACCAAAGACATGAGCTCCCAACATTCTGCTCCCAGCACCATGCCTGCCGAGACTCCACTCTACCATGAACTCTTATTCCTCTGGCACCATAATCCAAGATAAACTCTTCCTTCTATAAGATACCTTGGTCACGGTGTTTTATCACAGCAACAAAAAGCAACTAATACACACCTCCAACCCCTGCTTCCAAAACACACACACACACACACACACACACACACACACACACACACACACGCCTCCACCACACCATCTCGCATTTCTGTTTTTATTGTGTTCTTGCTTTTTGACCCACTCAGTGTGCATCAAGGTTTGGTGCAGAGATTCCCCCAGAAACATGGGAAGCTCACCAAGGATACATCACTGACAACAAGGATTCCTCTCAGATCTCTAGACTCAGTTAGCGTCCCTGGCCAGGACTCACACTGCCTCTATCACTCAGATCTCAAATTTTCTCTCCCTCTCTCCCTCCTTGTTCTCTGAGCTGTGGAGGGAGTAACAGAAATGTCCTATTTAAGGCTGAGCACACTTGACAACCTTTTTCTTTTTTCTCAACCCTAACCAACCATGAATCTTTGCATTAACTACCAGCTCTGGATCTGATGTCTCAAACACTGAAAATTTATATACAGAGAATACATACAAATGCAAACAGATACATACATACATACATACAGACAGACAGACACACACACACACACACACACACACACACACACGAAATAAACTAAGAAAGGAGGATGAAAAGAAAGATAAAAGGAAATGAACTCTAATTCAACAATAGACCCCCCCAAGCACAAAGAAAGAAAATGATCTATTATTAGTGTGACACCACTGTGCTCCAGAAGGCAGAAAAAAAGGTGACAAGAGGTGGCTTGATGTCCCCAGAGCCACAGACTGAACATCCCAGGTCCTAAGGCCAGATAAAATCCAGGTGCCCCCCTGTGCCTGTCTAGAACCTGGTGACCAGCCCTCTGGAGTGCCCTCAGCCTGCTTCCCTTGCTCCTGTAGTGTGAGCGCAGGCACGAGGGGCTTTATTCTAATGCTTGTTGCCCCTCAGAACATGCTGGCTGTGTCCTGGCCAATCCCCTTCCAACAATCAGGCAGAAGTGAGTGCCCATCTCATCATCTCTCACTTTACCTATAAGGAAACCCAGGCTCAAAACCCCTGATTAGGGAACAGGAGGGAGGACTGAGGAGTGGGTTAAACTCCTATAAATGTTGGCTTTACAAAACAGAAGTTGATTCTATATCATCAATGGTGCGAGAAAACTATGTCCAGTCTTGGAGTTATATGGAAGCAGCTGAGGGCACGAGCTTTCCCAGCATCCTCAGGGTCTGCCTCTTACCCTGACACCAGCTGTAGCCTAAGCCAGTTACCTCCTCAAGCCTTAGGTTTACCATCTGGTAGATAAGGATGGTGTTGGCCCCCTCCCCCGTACATTCAAGTGGTTGCCAAACTACTGAGGAATTGCACCAATTCTAATACGTTCTGCTGTTAAAAAAAAAATCTGTTTGCAAAACCCTCAAACATGGCAGATGGGCAACGCAGAGCTCCATAATCACCCATGCAGGCAGACTGATGATGTCTAGCTACAGCCAATCATATTTCCTAGCAATTCAATGGGGGTGTGATTGGTGGAAATTCCAAGTCAGTTCTTTAGGAAAAAAATAAGAAAGAAAGAAAAAAAAAAAAAAAAAAGGCTGGGTGTGGTGGCACACGCCTTTAATCCCAGCACTTGGGAGCCAGAGGCAGGTGGATTTCTGAGTTCGAGGCCAGCCTGGTCTACAAAGTGAGTTCCAGGACAGCCAGAGCTACACAGAGAAACCCTGTCTCGAAAACAAACAAACAAACAACAAAAAAAAAAAAAGAAAGAAAAAGAAAGAAAGAAAGAAGCATTCTGTTTCTTTCTTTCTGTCTGTCTGTCTGTCTGTCTTTCTTTGTTTTTAGCACCCACTCTATAAAATCTTGAGTACCTGTGTGGGGTAAGTGTGTCAGTTGGGGGTGTACATGTGTGCAACTCTGTGTGTATAAGCATGAGTCTATGTACATGTGTGTGTGGAGGCCAGAGTGTGATGATAGGCGTTGGCCCTCAGGCACTCTCTACCTCAGGCACTCTCTACCTTGTCTGTTGAGACACGAACTCTCAACCGTCTGGAATGTGCCAAGTAAGCCAGGATGGCAGAGGCCTCCCTGCCCCGGGCATCTGCTTGCCTCTAGCACAGGAATTACAAATGCATCCCAGCCTGTCTGGCTTTTTTATGTGGGTCCTGGAAGTTGGACTTAGGTCTTTGTGCTTGTTTGGCAAACACTTGACTAAATGAACCACTGTGCCAGTCCCTGAGGACATATTTTCTTTCATTCAAATGCTTCCTTTTGTTTCTCTCTATTTCTCTGTGCATGTGTACATGTGTGTGTGCATGCACGCATACATCTGCTCAAGCAGGCATGGACACACACACACGTGTGTGTGTGTGTGTGTGTGTGTGTGTGTGTGTGTGTTTGCATGTTTGTATATATATATGTTTGTGTGTATGTGTGTGTGTGTGTGTGTGTGTGTGTGTGTGTGAGTGTGTATACATGTACTAAGACACTCAACTATGTGAGCACAGGGTCCAGAAAAGTGTATGAGATTCCTTGGAGCTAGAGTTACAGGAGTTGACAGGGCGCCTGGCTTGTTACATGTGAGCTGAGCTTCGACCTCACTTCCGTATGCATGACTGGTGAGCCTTTTCTCCAGATGCTCTCCCAGTATCTCGAAAGGGGTCAGTCAGATATCAATGAAGGTCAAGCAGCAGCCTCCTTCTCAGCTCCCAGCTGCCAGTCCACTTTGGTCCCCTCAGCTCCTGCGATGTGTCACATGACTATGCTTCTGAGGTTGGATTATGTAAATCAGAACTCAGAGACATCCTGTGGAAAGTGAGCAGAGCTTTGGACCAGCCTGGAATCAAGTTTGTAGGCTAGCGAGAGCAAGTGTGGCCTGGCTCACGAATCAGCCTCCTTCATAGTTCTCTCACGGGGCCTTAGCAAGGGCTGCCCCTGGAAATTCATCCTGTCCTGACCTCACAGCACATGTGGTCTCGGAGCCAAGGTGGAGTGCTTCCTACGGAGCTCTGTGTGAAGCTTCCAAAAAGCCTGTCGGGTCGTCTGAAGTTCTGCACACCTAAGCTAATTTCCCTCAAGTCCTCAGCAACCCCCACAGGCTCTTTATGTTTTACTGTCTGTTTTCTGAAAGACTCTTTTCTGGAGAGAGCTGGTTTTGCATCTGACCAGGAAGTGAAATCAAAGGTTATGTTAGCTCCACAGACTGTACCTCCATTTCCAGAGCAAAGCAACGTTTTTAGAGATACCAAAATGCAAATTCAAAGTAGCGGCAAGTAGAAGCTTTACATGGTCAACAGTGACCAGGGCAGTTGTATTTGTCTAAAAGTTCAAAGACATGTGAAAAACCCAATGTGATTTGGAGCTGGGTTTTTTTCTCTTTAATGTCCTTGAAAGATGATGTAACGCAGGCTTTTGACTAAATGATACTAACCACCAGAGCCTTTCAAAGTTGCTACTGTTTTATAATCAGATTTCCTAGCTCACAAATAACGTGTTCTACTTCTCACTTACCCCTTTAGCTTGAGTGAAAAGCAATAATGTCCTCTATATCCTCACACAAAACACAGATTTATAGATTTCGTTGTTTAAAATGCAGAAACTCTACATCAGATTTTTGTTTGACTCAAGTTCCTTAAAAGATTGATGCTGATGGCACTCAAAAATTATTTACTGTGGAGTAGGTGGTTAAAAATAAGCAAGAACGGGCTGGTGAGATGGCTCAGCGGGTAAGAGCACCCGACTGCTCTTCCGAAGGTGATAAGTTCAAATCCCAGCATCCACATGGTGGCTCACAACCATCCGTAACGAGATCTGGCGCCCTCTTCTGGAGTGTCTGAAGACAGCTACAGTGTACTTACATATAATAAATAAAATAAATATTTAAAAAAATAAGCAAGAACTATTCACACATATGTGTATAAGTATGTGTATATATACATATATACATATCTCTATATATGCATATATTTAAGTATATATGACTATATGCATATGTATATATACAGATAAGCATAGCTCTCACCCTCACCTGCTTCCCGCCCCACCCTATAGAGATCCACCACTTGCTGAAATACAAAGACCAAGCGACTGTGTGGTATATTTACAACACAGCCCCACTGCACCCAAGGTTCGGAGAACACCGCAGAAGAAGTGAAAGACTGTAAGAGCTGAAGGACTAAAGACACTTGCTGTGAAGTAGTATTCTCTAGACATGATAGGGAAGCTGCACCATGAAATCTCAATGATATGGCTGCCTAATCAAGGCCTGCCTAGAGCTCACACAGCCGATGTGACAGTGGGATGGGGGACATTTCACAAGGTCTCACCCCTGTGGGAAGAGCTTCAAGCAACCAGAGGCTCTTAAGAAATGGAGAATCAATTTTCTCCGGTGACAAGGCCTTTGATATGCTATCTAATCCCGGGTGGTCAGACCTAAACACATTTACAAAACAGCACTGCTAAAGGTGTATGTGTGTGTGTGTGTGTGTGTGTGTGTGTGTGTGAACATAATTATAGAAGAGATCATAAACCTGAGAGAAAATGGAGGTGTTGGAGGTAGAATGTGAGGCAGGGGATAGAATGAGCAGGTTGGAAACAATATATATTATTCAAGTATGAAATTCTCAAAAAGAAAACGCATAAAAGAATATTGCACTGAGGTACTGTCCATACCAAAGCCCCTTTAAAAGCATACCTAATCCAGTGGTTTTCAGCAGCTTACAAGGCTGTATAACCATCACCACTTAGAGAGAAACTCCGTACCCCCGTGGTTATTGCATGCTGCGGTGGTTTGAAGAGCAATGGCCCCCTCAGGCTCGTATATTTGAATGTTTGGTCCCTGGTGGGCAGAACTGTTTGGGAAGGATTAGGAGGTGTGTCACTGGAGGTAGGTTTGAGGCTTCAACCGCCCACGCCACTCCCAGATTTCTCTTTCTCTCCCATGCTGGTGGATAAGCTCTCCGTGTTGCTTCCCTGCCACGCCTGCCTGCCTATGGCTGCCATGTTTCTCACTATGATGGTCATGGACACTAAGCCTTTGAAACTGTATGTCCTAGACAAACTCTTCCTTCTATGAGTTGCCTTGGCCATGGTGTCTTCAAAGCAATAAAAGAGTTGGTACCCCAGAGTAGGCTATTGCTGTACCAGGCCTGACCATGTGGTTTGGGAGGAATGTGGAAGACTTTGGGACTTTGGGTTAGGAAAGTGAATGAATGCTGTAATCAGTGACTAATGGAAGTCAATAGTCTGAGAGCAATGTTGACTCTGGAGGCCCAGCTCAAGGAGTTACATAGGGGGACAATACTAGCCACTGAGCTAGCTAGAGACAATTCTTGTAATTTTTTGGCAAACAATGTATCTGCTTTTTGCCCTTATCATCAGAATCTCTCTAAGGCTAAATTAAAACCCTGTAACTTGGGAAAGGAAAGGATGCGAGGGGTTTTCTAGTTCTAATGACAACAAATCAAAGTTTCTGCAAATCTAACTCAGGGGATGGGGGTTGCGCTCCTAGTAGGCCCCTGAACTTGGCAACACTGGGCCATAGCGTTCTGACTCTTGAGTCTTCACGGATACAAGAATAAAGGGGTTGTGAAATCTTCCTCTACTGTCGAGGAAAGCTGCTGAGACCAGGTGCTGAGCAGGGGGAGCCGTGCAGAGTGCCTGAGAGGCCATTGCTTGAATCTGGGTAAGTGAAAGGTTGCACTGTGGACCCCAGGATGTGGGAAATGCCAGAGCCTGGGGATGTTTGCCAGGGAGAGCTGCACACGGGGAGTGTAACCAGCCCGAGAAACAGAACTGTGCTGGAGTCAGCAAAATGAGGGAGAGGAGGAGGGTGTGTGCAGAGCCTTCGAAGCCTTTGGACAGGAGACATGCAGCTGCAGGCTTTGGAGTTTGCCCAGCAGGTATTAATCTTGCTTAATCCAGAATATCCTCACTCTTCTCCCTTTCCTCCCTTTTGGAATGTCAATGTACAGCCTTGTATGTTAGAAGTATGACATTTGCTTTTTGATTTACAGGGCATGATGGCTATTCTTGGTTGTCAACTTGACACCTGGAATTAATAAAAACCCAAATGACTGGACACACCTGTGATGGATTTTTTTTCTCAATTAAATCATTTGAAGTGGGACCACCCACTGCTAATTCAGATCTTTAAGGTGGGAAAACCTATCTCTGCCACAGATTCTACTGGCAGTCTATATAAAGGACATGGAAGAAGGAAGTTCTCTCCCTTTCTCCCTCTCTCCCTCTCTCCCTCTCTCCCTCTCTCCCTCTCTCCCTCTCTCCCTCTCTCCCTCCCTTTCTCTCTCCGTCTCTCTGTCTCTTCTCTCTCTCTCTCTCTCTCTCTCTCTCTCTCTGCCTGCTTCTTCTCTCTCTCTCACTAGCACGTCCATTCCTTCACTGACATTAGAGCCCACTTCTTCAGGATTCCATCATATACTTGTATATGTCTCATATACAAGTTTGAGACATCCAGTTCTCTCTTGTTTATAGACTGAACAACTACTGGACTCTTGAACTTTCCATTCATAGGCAGCCATTGTGCCATTGTAGGATTAGCTGGACTGGTAAGCTATTCATATATATATATATATATATATATATATATATATATATATTACACACACATATATATATATATTCTAATGTATATTCTAATATATATATATATATATATATACACACATACATATTCTTCACAGCAGTAAAAAAAAATAACTGAACTGCTACTTGTGATCCACTAGCCCCAGCAACCATGAGCCTACTTTCTTATCTCAGTGATTATGCATATTGTGGATGCTTCATTTTAAAATGAATAATACAATTTCTGTTGTCTGTGTCTGGCACCTTTCATTGTGATGAGTTGTCCAGATCCTTCCATGTTAGTGTACACCAGTCTTGTATATTTTGAATTTAGTGTGTAGCTATGCCATGTTTTGTTTGTTTATGGGCTGATGGACCCTTGAGTTGTTGCCAACATTTGGATGATTAATGATGCTAATATGAATCCTTGTGATCTATGCAAATCTATAGCATTAGAATTACTAGGTCAGCCTTTTCTCTCAGTTTAACTTCTTGAGGAATTACAAACTGCTTCTGTTGCTATGATTTGGCTATGTCCACCACAGGATCATATATCAAGTGCTTGGTCTCCACTTCAGGAGGTGAAACCCAGACAGAGCAAGGCAGCAGGGGGAAGGGGGGGGGGGGGACTGTGACCATACATTTGAAAGTTATAACTGGCCTCAGACCCTTTCCAAATCTTGTCTCTTGTTCACCATGAAGAAAATACCCCCTTTCTCCACATAATGTTCCTCACAAAATGTCCAGAGATGTGGAGCCCAGTCACGGATGGGCTAAGCTCCCTGAAACCATGAGCCAGAATAAGAATTCTTCCACTAGACAGCTTCTTTCAAGTGTTCTGTTCAGGCAGCACAAAGCTGACTAAACTCTTTCCCACTGAGAGTGTTTGGAGCTTTGATGTCACCACACGCTTGTCAACATCTATTCTCTGCAGTTATTTCAATCACTCTGACTGGCCATGAACAGGCATCTCATGATTCTTTGGGCTTGCCCTTCCTAAAGGCTGACAGAATTGAGCCCATTTCCATGTGTTTATTACTTGGTATCTTATTTAAAGACATTGCCAGTCAGGCCATGTCTCCCTGTATAATTGGGCATATGAATTCTCCGCCATCTTCTTCCATCCTATGAATAATATGAATACTATTTTACTCTCATGATGAGTCCCTTGAAATGCAAGTGTCCTAAGTTTTTATGACATTATTTTGTTGTGCTGTTTTGTTCTGTGAGTTTTGCTTTCATTGCTTTAGCTAATAATCATTACTTAATATAAGGTTTTTAAAAGATGTGTGTACCTTTTCCTCTAGGAGACTTTTCCATTTAAGCTCTTACTTTTAGGCATTTGATCTATTTTTGAGCACATTTTTATAGAGTATAAGGTAATGATTTGTATTGTGTCTTTCACTTAGTTTTGAAACTTTTGTATTATGAGAAAACGAGATTATAGGAGAGTAATAATAGCACTCAGTCGCCTACAGGAAGAGTTCTTTCTTGCAGTACTCTTGGAACTTTTGAAGCTAATGTATCACATATTTAAACCGTCATGATAATCTATCCTAGCATTAGAAATCCAAAGGGAGAAAATCCAAAGGGAGTAAAAAGCCAGAAACTAAAAGTTTTCTTCTTAAATAATTTTTCTTTGAACAGTGGCCAAAGGCCATGGATTAAACTCACCCAGAACAGCACACACACATACAAACATATGTGCACACATACACCCACATACACACATGTATAGCATGTGCACAAACATGTAACACATTCATACACACATGCACACACATGCAAATGCACATGCACACACATGCAAATGCACATGCACACATACTTACACATGAGATGCACATGTGTACACACATGCATGAATATACACACAACATGCACACATGCACACATCCATGCACATGTGCATGCACACATGTACATACATATACACACATGGATACATGCATGCACACACATGTGCAGACACATTCAATAGGCTAGAACACAGTCTACTGTATGCATGTTTCATGGAAAAGCAGCAGCAGTAAGCAGTACCCTGCTATAAAAGCATGAAGCTGGTGACTGCTCTCTGTTCTGCTGTAAGACTGCACGAGAGCCTATGCCACCCTCCTTCCTTGTGACTGCTATGGGAACGTTTATATTGCAGCCTTGTCTGCCATACTCATCTGTTGGAGACCAATGCTGTCAACAGGACCTGTCGTGGGGCCATCCAGGTTGCTCCCTCCTTGCTGAGGTCAGCATCCCCTCGAGTCCACTGAGAACCTGAAATGTAGCCAGTGCTGGAAGAACTGAATTTTCATCTCTCTGGAGTTGAATTTAAGTGACCACAAATGTTATAGAAACACAGTGACTTCTGTACCTGGGCAGAACACATTTATAACCACACTGACTGATTTGGGAGCCACCAGTGTGTTCAAAGCATAGTAGGACCTGGGGCTGGCAAGATGGCTCTCTCTCTCATTCCATTCCCATCATCAACATAAAAGGTAGCTATACAGCACCGGAGAGACAGAGACAGGAGGATTGCTGGGGCTCTGCTGGCCTGCCAATCAAGCCCAACTCAGCAACCTTTGGATTCTCTAAGAGATCCTCTCTCAAAACCTAAGGTGGAGGAATGACTAAAGATGCCTCCAACACCAGCCAGGAACACACACACACACACACACACATGAACACACACACACACACACGAACACACACACACACACACACACACACAAAACAATAGAAGGGGACTGAGTAGGATAGTCCATTGACCCAGTTCACGAAAAGGCAGAATGTTGAGGTAGAATCTTGGCTTATCTGAGCTGATTAAACAGTAGTGGAATTTTCTAGAATCATTTCCCTCCTCACTCTGCCAACGTAAAGCATATATGTAGATGTCTGGCAGGATCTGTCCTCTACTCTGCCAAGCATATAACTAAAATTAAAACTTTTGCTGCTAATAGTTTTTTTTTATATACCCTGTAGAAATCTTGGAAAGCACATAATCATGAAGACAACTTGGACATAGACATGGAAGACATTAGTACATCGCCGGCGGCAAAGGCTCTGTGTCTGGTGCGTTAAGTGAGTTGGCAATGAGGCTTTTGAAGAGCAGAGAAGAAGACCAGCCTCTGTGTTTTGCTTTGGCAATTGAGCTGCCCACATACCTAGCTTCCTGAGTCTGTAGGAAGCAATATGTATGTAATGGACTATTTCTACAATGCAATGCCACTTCAGACATATATCATCCTTTCTCTGTGTTGTGGTTTGAATGTGAACTGTCCCCTACAAGCCTATATGTTGGAAAACTTCCTCCACAGCTAGAGATGCTGTTTGGGAAGGTTCTGGAACTTGTCTCGGGGAAACCTGGTTCCCATATCTATGTCCAGGAAGGACATAAACTTGAACATTGCTCTGGAACTGTGACCCAACAGAAGTCAACTCACATGCAAAATTAGCAGGAAGGAGCTGGGTAGGTCTTTTCTGCCCAGGACTCTGAAGGGCTCTGCAGGGTTCTCTCAGAAGAAGTCAAGATACACACATATCAGGCACATCCTATCTCACGATGCACCAGGATTTAGGAATTATAAAATGGCATGTTTATTTTTTAAAGGAACCAAGCACTTGGAAAGTAGTTAAGTAGAAACTGCCTATCTTTCTACTGACCCCAACCTCCACACTCATTTCTTAGATGAAATACTTTCTCTTGTATTCTTCCAGAATGTCCTCTGTCCCTACACAGAGCTGGTTTGTATTCTCAGTTACAGGTAAACTTCAGTTTTCAATCTAAGGAGACTGTGACCCTCCCTGCCCACTGCCCAGGCCCCTGTGGGGATGTTTTCCTCCCTGACAGCTTCCCTAGCTCAGGCTGATCACTTCTGCCCTGAGGATATCCTCAGCTATCTGGGTAGTCTCAGGCCATTTCCCATGGATCCTTTTCCCGTGGTCATCAGAACCACTTGGGCCTCAAAGCCATTTGGGTTAGCATGGGGAGAACACACCCAACTACAAATGGAAATTTCCTGAAGTTTATGTTCTCCCACATTCCTGTAAACAAAGCAAATGATCAATCTGAAAAAAAAAAAAAAAAAAAAAAAAAAAAGACAAAAGCTCAGGTCCCTGGGAATGCAACTGATGAGATTTGGCCATGGGACAGAGTGGGACAGAGTGGGTTAAAGGACCAGAAAACCTGCCCTGGTGCTGACCTTTGGAGCAATAGCTGCCTATCAAACACCACATGAATAGTTCCAGCTGACTGTGTGGAAACTCTTTTTTTTTTCTATCCCAGCAGTTAGCAGGAACTGAGTCAGTATAATAAACAAATGCAAATGATTCAAAAGTGCTTCTCAGGTGATGCGTGGCCGCCAACGTGCAAGTGTCTCAGGCTGCAGGTGGACAGAGGCCAGGTTGAATTTCGAGGCACTTCGGGTAACTGACATTTGTCTAGCATGTGCAGCCACCATAGCAACAACCACTTGGCTTTACAATAGCATCCACCATAACACTTCCTTAGCAACTCGTTTGACACCCGGACTTTGAGATCATCATTATTCGGGCAATGTGATGAACAGTTACCATTCTTGAACTTTCCGTAGGTCAGCAGCAGCAAACAGGCATGGTTCCACCTCCTTTCCCCTCCCTCCTCAAATCTTAAATCCCAGGACAGAGCTGATCTGCTCAGGGAAGCATAATGTGTTTTCTTTATATTTCTCCACTGAGAAAATTTCAAATTTATTTGGAGGTTTTCAGGAGAAAAAAAAAATCGCACAAAACTTTAACATTGCCTGCTGTGTTTTGTTACTTTGCTGCTAACAGAAAGAAAAAAAAACTGAAACAAACCTGTTTAATGCAATTTAGACTATTTAGATTTAGTTCGTAACAGCATTTAGATATGTGTGTGACATCCTAGTTAAGCAAGAACACAGAATTAATTGGTAGTCCATGTGTAGTTCATATTAGAAATTAAAACCTGAAGTTTATTTTTAAGTGAGCAGAAGCCTTTGAGTATCTTTCTGAAGTCACTAAATTCCAGAAGAGGTAGGAGAAGCAGGCCATCACATTAATCTTCTTTCTGCATTAACTATTTTCAAGTGTCCCAGTTGGTGAGAAAAAAAAAAATAACAATAGCCAAACTGTTTCTCCACAAAGACTTTTAGATATGAAATTCACACTAATTAAAATAAACTTATTTTTAGATGGATCCCTGTTAATTCAGTAAGTCCAGGAGCTTTTTCTCAGTAATTATGTATCAGAGTAGTACACATTTAAATGTTTGTATGCTATAAGACATGATTCGGGTCATTTTCCTGTTCTTTGTCTCCTGGGATGCAGGGGTTCTGAAGTCAACACAGGCATTAACCTATTTCTGTGCAGTTGAGGGATTGTGGGGAAATGAATATTCTGCCAATATAATTTCATTGCCCTGCCTCACAGAGCTGGGAGCTGGTGTGATATGCATACAGAAGCTCTAGCCAGTATTCAGATCAGCAATGCACAAATCGCTTTAAACCTGTAAAGTAACCCTTTGGGCCCAGGGTCATCTGAACAGGTCTTCCAATGTACCACTCTCTCCCTTTCCCCTCTGTCAGTATCTCTTTCCCTGCCCTTTCCTTTCTTGCCCTATCCTAGCTTAGAGCTCTGCCCAGGTGGCCAAGGAGGTCTGCAGTCAGGTCTACAGAGCAGGCAGGAGAAAGCAAAGCAGCATCCCATTTTAAACATGGGAAATGGAAGCTTCAGGAAGACAACGCATCGGCACCAGGACCTCTGAATGCGAATGTATGATTTTCTAAGATACCTCTGACCTTAATCTTGATGCTCTACTGACACCAACTTACAAAGTCCCTGGAAGACTTAGTAGGACCTCAAAGCAGCATTGACCCTAACAATGAGAGCTCCTTACGACTCCTTCCCTCTTCCTCCTGCAGTCTCACACCTACCACATCAGCCTACAGTTAAGGATGATTTTAGTGAGGGTACCACACAGTTGGAGAGGGTGTGCTTCTCACAGTGAGCACACAGCCCAGCGAAGACAGACAGCTGTCAGCAATCAGAGGAAAAGAGATGGTCGCCCCATCAAAGATCACACCTGGAAGTGGCAGCCAGCCTCCTGAGAGAAGATGGTGTGGAGGGGGAGTGGGACAACTGAGAACTTCCTGGGGTTGGGGGATGAACAAAGCTGGGCCACAAAGGCTGAGAGTATAGTCTGGGAAAGTGCAATGGGTGCTGTGGTTGCATCTGCAGGGTTCTCTGAGCCTGGTCTCCAGGCCAGAACTACAGGGAAGTGGTTGGACATTAAGAAGAGAGCCTTGGTCATACAGACTCTATATGCCCCAGTACCGGGGAACACCAGGGCCATTAAGTGGGAGGGGGTGGGTAGGGGAGCAGGGCGGGGATGCGGGAGGGTAAGGGAAAATTTCTGGATAACATGTGAAATGTAAATGAAGAAAATATCTAATAAAGAGAAAAAAAAAAAAAAAGAAGAGAGCCTGACTGGAGGTCTTTGGGTCATCCCAATGACTCCTTGAATAAAGTTCTATCATGTCTTACCCCCCTCTCCTCTGCATTCCCACCTGGAAGCTGCAGCAGCATCTCCAATTCAGAATGTTGACATTTATCAGTGTTCCCACTCTGTCTATCACTTTCTTACTTGACCTCTCTGCTTCCTAAGATGAGCACCTCAGGCATGGCTTTTGTACTGGCTAGTTTTGTGTCAACTTGACACAGCTGGGTTATCACAGAGAAAGGGGCTTCAGTTGGGGAAATGCCTCCATGAGATCCAGCTGTGGGGTATTTTCTCAATTAGTGATCAAGGGGGAAAGGCCCCTTGTGGGTGGGACCATCTCTGGGAAAGGCCCCTTGTGGGTGGGACCATCTCTGGGCTGGCAGTCTTGGGTTCTATAAGAGAGCAGGCTGAGCAAGCCAGGGGAAGCAAGCCAGTAAGGAACATCCCTCCATGGCCTCTGTCTGCATCATCTCCTGCTTCCTGACCTGCTTGAGTTCCAGTCCTGACTTCCTTTGTGATGAACAGCTGTATGGCAGTGTAAGCTGAATAAACCCTTTCCTCCCCAACTTGCTTCTTGGTCATGTTTGTGCAGGAATAGAAACCCTGACTAAGACAGCTTTGAGCCTAACATCTTGAGCACAAAACCACGATGAAGCAGAGTGGTCTCCAGCACTCAGAAAGGCCATTTTTTTTCTCATAGTTTAGACTTTTTATATTTAGTGAATTGCCGTGTTAACGTGATAAACAGAGAGTGTGTGCCCTACCAACCTCCCAGGACAACTTTGCAAGAGCAGTTAACACAGTGATGGTAAAGTCTTGACTAGAAGTGACATAGGAGGGCCTGTGTTAGCTCAGGGAAATGAGGAAGGACAAAGCCACGTTCATGCAGACACCTGGCTAAGGCTCTCTCAGATCCAGGGCCCTGGGGATACCTGAGCAAAAACCAAAGAAGTCTCAAGTTTTGCCCATCACCTCCACCGGTGTTTAACAAAGACCCCGGTGCCAAAGAACACCCTTCCCACAGATGTGCCTGAGTATCTTCCAGCTCTAGTCACCAGGCATTATCCAATGTATGGCCCCTCAGCTTGCTTTCACACATAAGCTTTTAGTCATGTGAATTCACTTGTGCTAATGTTTGATCCACCCAAGGCCAGACCTGCTCAACTCTTTTGTCCTATCTAGCGTTTGACCTTGACTGTGTGTGTCCTTCAATTCAGCAGTTGCAAGGACATACATGTTTCTGTTTAGTGCCCATGGTCCCCTTTAGTTTAACAGCCTTGAGACAGTACATCAGAGTAAACAGAGATGCACAGAGATAAAGAAGAAAGTGATTGAAACCATCAATCAGGGATGATGTGACAGAGATATAGCTCTCACACTGAGTGTCCCCTGTGGTGAGTGGCTGAGAGCCCTCAGGACATCACCCCTACCTCCCACCTTAGATGTCCCACCCTTACCTGGTAACAATGACCTTGGCACAGTATATGGCAAAAGGGACATTTCAGATGGGATTAACCAGAGAGGTGAGACCAACCTGGGCTGACTTGGGTCATTAAAGGTAGTCAAAAGTGTCCTTAGAAATGGATGGTAGAGAATGAAGAGTAGGCTGAGTGGGGTTAGAGGGAGACTATGACTGTTCTGGGAGGGAGACCCTGTAAAGCATCTCTAAGAACCTCAGCTGTTGTGGCTTTGAAGGTGGAGGCAGAAGACAGGCACCTTCAGCCAAGGCAGAGTCACCCTGAGAACAGAGCAAGAACAGCCCGCTGACACCTTGCTTTCTGCCCAGTGAGGCCAACATGCACAGCCCTGTGGGATGGCGCATGGCCACATGCTTCCAATCACAGTGTCTACGGCTTGTTAGACCCGCCACAGAGGGCCAAAACAATGCTCCAGACCCTGAAGGCAAAAGTCCCCAAGCTGGGAAACCCGTAAGCACATGAGAGCAAGTGACCCAACTCGAGGCTTGGTTCTGAGACATCTCATTAAAGCAGGCTCACCTCAGAACCTGAAAATCAAAAGTTTCTTAATAAGCCCTAAATTAATGACAAGTTAGCGTATAGCTCTGTATGGGGACGAGGGCGTGTGACTCACTGACAAGCTAATTGTCCTTTGGGATCTTGCTGTCGCCCTCCTCACGATTCCACTTTCCATCTTAAAGAAACCACGCTGCAGAGAGAAGTCTACCTCACAGGTTCCACCACAGACATCCTACCTTGCTTCAATGGATAAAAATTTATCTGGCCTGCCTCACCGAAATCACTCTGGGACACGGTGAAGAGTCCAGGGTGGGCCCAGGGTGTACAGAGTAAAATTATAGGGACCATCGGCTGGCTTGGAAGTAGGGAGGCCTGGCAGGGGGAGGACATCCTTTTGAAGAGGAATGAGGAGGAATTGGATGAGGAGCTGTCAGAGGGGGGACTGGGAGGGTGATAATGACTGGACTTTAAAAATAGGGTAAAGATTACATACACACACACACAGAGAGAGAGAGAGAGAAAGAGAGAGAGAGAGAGAGAGAGAGAGAGAGACATCTTGTGCCCTGGGGGCAGCCTTGATAAAAGTGGGTTCTATACCCAGGGTGGTGGCTTACGCAGCTTCCCTGGCTTCAGATGCCCTTCAGGAGTCTGCAGCACCTCAGAGGGCTGCCCTCCCACAATGCTTCTGTAGCTTGCTCACCCAATTAATCATCTTTCCCCAAGGTTCACATGTGGCAGAGACCACCCTAAATGACTTCTTAGCCTCATAAGCCTGTAAAGGACAAGAGTACCTTTTATGGTGGGCCTGTAACACACTGTCTGGAAAAGCCTACTGGTCACTTGCACTGTGACTTCATTGATCTAGAATGATGGTAGGGGAACCAGACAAGCGTGTTATTCCAAGTCAAATTCTTTTTATTTCTTTTCTTGTTCATTATTTGTTCATTTACATCCTGATGGTGCTGGTCTCTGCACGTAGGATACAACACCCATAACATCATGTTGCGCAAAACTCCCAGAAGGGATTCAAATCACAAACTTTGCACTGTGAATGCACTAAAGCCATCAGTTTGCTGGAGAAATATGTCATGGGCCAAAGAGGTTAAGGCATGGTCTCAGTCCTGGACGGGGAAGGCTCTGTTTCAGAGCTACAGTATCACACATCAACAGTCCATCATTGTCGGGGTGCACTGTGTGAAAGTCGTCTTTGTATTATTCAATAATTCTGCACCAGCAGAGAGCTGAGTGCCGGCCAGATTTTGGTATTGTTATTCTTGTGGTTCGTCACCTGCCTCAGCATTTCGTAAGCACACACCTTCCTCACTCGTTGATTGGTTTACTAAAGAGCTGACAACCAATAGCTGGGCAGGAAGTAGAAGTCGGGACTCTGTCCAGGCAGAGAAAGGGTTTCTGGGAAAGAAATCAGAGGAGGAAAGATTTGCCATTAGGACACAACACAGAGGAGGTTGGACATAGTTTGAGAGAGAGAGAGAGAGAGAGAGAGAGAGAGAGAGAGAGAGAGGGGGGGGGAGGTAATGGGCCAAATGGAAGGATGTAGACTAGGATATCCCAGTTAATTAAGTTAGATAACCTAGCTGGAAGGTAGCCAAAGCTAGACCTAAACTATAATAAATTAATAACTCTCCGTGTCACTATTAATGGCTGGTGGGTCCAAGAAAGCCAAGCAGTACATAATTAATTCTAATTTGGAGATACACACAGGAAGCATCCTGGGGAGGCTGGGCAGGGTCCCAGTGTGAGCCTTTCGATGCCCTTAAACCCACTACCCACTGTCCCAAAAGAAGATTTCTGAGGCTAGAATCTGTTCCTGTGCCAGGAAGTGCTGTTTTCCAAAACACAAATCCTTTCTGAAGACAGAATAAACGTTAGACCCAGCAAACATCAAAGCAGTTTAAGCGTTAGTGTGAAGAGGGAGCGCTCTGTCCTTCACGAAGGTTTGTTTCCTCCTGTGTGCTCCTGGGAGAGCCAGGAGGTGGGTGTCTTCCAGCAGCTCTGCAGGGCAGAGGCATCGTGAGCGAGCCTAAGAGACCTGATGGTGCAGCACTTAAAATTTTCATCCCTCAATTTTTATGATAATCTAAGGATCTCTTAATTTCCTTTAATAAGAATGAAAAGGCAAAGGCATTTTTTTTTATTTCCCAGATTAGAAGATAAAAGCATCTGACAGC
Organism: Mus minutoides; assembly: GCA_902729485.2. Classification (NCBI taxonomy): domain Eukaryota; kingdom Metazoa; phylum Chordata; class Mammalia; order Rodentia; family Muridae; genus Mus; species Mus minutoides. The sequence continues at coordinate 1,955,641 of LR749547.1, forward strand.
AAATATGCCCATAAGCCTTTAAAGCCTGGTTATAAAGCTAGGGAGATAGAGATAGATAGATAGATAGATAGATAGATAGATAGATAGATAGATAGATAGATAGAGGTAGAGATATAGTTAGATGTATGTGTGTTTAAATATATTTTTCATCTTCAACATTGAGAAATGTTATCGATATAATTTTATTATTAAAATATTAAAACAGTCACTGATGTCCTCTGGATTCATTCCTAAGTAATTAAAATTATGCCCATCTACTACAAATGAGTCCCAACGGTTATTTTAAAATCCTGTCTAATGGCTAAGGCCAGTGGTTGATGGAATAAGTGGCATAAACATGAATAAAACATAAGCACTCTCTTAAGGAAACAACAGGATTCTGTGAATTCTGAGTTGAACCAGAACGAGATGCCATGACTATTAATTGACCGACACAGCCTTTGACCTAGCTGGACTACAAGAGGGTTTCTAGGGACAGAAGATCCACTTAAAGTTTAAGCGCTTGAAAGCAAACCAAACCCTGTTGTCTTGCAGCCGGAATAGTGAACTGGATACTATGAGCTGCAGCCTTCCAGCCACCGTGCAACCCTGTGTGATGTTCTTTCCTTCATCTTTGCTCCCTGGGTTTAATATGCTCTACACGTAGGGAAATAACCCCAGACTATTAATCATGGCACAGCAGATGGAGATGCATTGGGAAGAGGAGGGGTCACCATCATCCTTCATAAGTTGGAGTTTCAAATCAAACCTTTCATAGGGGACAAATGTGGATGCCTGTAGCAGGAGTAGGCTGTTTGGAACTGGAGCCGTACAGTCATGTCCTCCAGTTGATACCCATCCAATCAATCTATCTACCCACCTTTCCTATCACTTCCTTCTGATCCAGACACTCATCCCGCAAAACCCCTGAACTTGTCCTATGACCTCATGACTGGCAACATCCTACCTGAGGAAGAATCCACGCTCTGAGGTCACCAGTTCTATGTCCACAGCCGACACTAAGGAGATAGGAAAGTAGTGTTCATCTTCCTGATGGAGGACAGTGCAGGGGTGAGGTGGGGCCTGAGCAAGGACAGTGCAGGGGTGAGACAAGGCTGATGATAGACAGTGCAGGGGTGAGGTAGGGCTCTCTCTCTCTCTCTCATCTGTGTTGTGTGTGTGTGCTTTCGTGTGTGTGTGTGTGTGTGTGTGTGTGTGTGTGTGTGTGTGTGTGTCTAAAATATACATGGCTTTTAAGCTGTGAGGAGAATTAGAGGTTTAAAGACAGGGGAGTGTTAAAGGAAGGAAGAGATGTGTTAGCAAGCATTTCAAGCCTCACCGTTTTAATTTAGACTTTGTTAGATTAGTGGGAATTAACCTGTCCACCATAGGGTTTCGTGCTGCAGCTCAGAATCAGCCTCTGTAAAGCTGCCTGGGGAGGAGGTGGGGTGAGCAGCCAGACAGCCTATATCTATTCCAAAGTTTTATCCAGTGGCAAGGCAGGGAAGTCCAGGACTCACACACAAAAGCCAGCCTGGCCAGATGACACACTGGCAGGAGCAAGTAGCTGCTGGAACCTGAAGTCACATGTAACATGCCAGCTGAGAAGCTCAGGGGCCCTCGGAAGGCTCTGTGTCTCTGCACCGCATTGGCTGCACAGTAGGGCAGGAAGGACCAAGGGTGCCCTCAGGTGATGCCAGAGCTGGACCCGGACTCAGTGTCTCCCATGCTCAGGACCAGGGAAAGGTGGGGATGGCAGAGAGGAGATACAGGAAGGACAAATGGATGGAAGGAGGGAGGGAAAAAGAGAGAAATGAATAGATGGACGGAAATAAGATAGAGAGGAAGAAAGACTCATGGGCAGGCACCAAGCCCTGACATCATTACTGATGCCATGTTGTACTTGCAGACAGACAGGAGCTGTCTCTGTTCAGAGCATGGCTGTTCTCTGAGAGGCTCTGCCAACAGCTGACTGAGACAGATGCAGACACTTATAGCCAACCATTGGACTGAGGTCGGTGACCCCTGAGGAAAAGTTAGGGGAAAGATTGAAGAAGCTGAGGGGGGTGGCAACCCTGTAGGAAGACCAACAGTGTTGACTAACCCAGACCTCTAGGAGCTTCCAGAGACTAAGCCACCAACCAAAGAGCATCCATGTGCTGGTCTGTGCCCCCCCCCCCACACACACATATGTAGCAGAGGGTGCCTTGTCTGGCCTCAGTGGGAGAGGATGTGCCTAACCCTGTAGAGTCTTGATGCCCCAGGAAAGGGGGATGCGGGGGGCGGGGGGAGACGTGGGAGAGTGGGAGGGGCAGGTAGGGAAGGAGCACCCTCTCAGAGGCAAAGGAAATGGGAGATGGGGTGAAGAATTCTTGGAGGGGGGACTGGGAAGAGGGACATTTGGAATGTAAATAAATAAAACAATATTAAAAAAGGAAGGAAGAGGAGATGAGGGAAGGAAAGGGAGAGTGAGAACCAACTGACAGAGGGAGGAAGAAGAGGAAGCAGGGAGGGAGAGAGTAGCCAGTACTGACACCCCACCCCTCTCAGAAGAGCTCTGTGGAGGTCACGGGCCGTCTTCAGTCACCTGGGTAGCCCTCTGATCCTCTTTACCCCTTCCCACACAGCGGCGCTGGGGCTCACTCACTCCTTGGACCATAGTCATCCTTCATCCACTGTGTTCTTCAAGAGCAGGCCCCTTCATGCAGGCCCTCCCACCTTGGGTCAGTCCCCAGAGGATTCATCTGAGGCTGTTCTTCTGTTCATGGCCGTCACAGTGCTGACCTGCATGCCTCTAACCCCTTCCTCCATCTCCAGTGGCAGCCCTCAGATTCCAACTGTCTACTCCACTCTCATCCCGTGTATGATGACTGCTCACATCTAACCCAGCTCAAAGCTGGCCTGAAACTGCTCCACAGACCCCGTTCTTCCCTGTCCATGTCCACCAAAGGTGCAGAATGCACTCCTCTAAGGGCTCTGACTGGGGCTTCCCATGATCCTCTATGTGCCCCTCCCTTCTAACCTAGCTACAGGGTGAATTGGAAAGATGTCATCTCTCACCTGCATTCTACCAGAACTTCTGAGAACTCTCTGCTTTCTCTCTGCCCTCCATGCAGATTGTGTGGCCATCAGACAATCACACTCTTAACCAACCCTGCCCTGCAATGAAGAGCTGGATCCCCCACCTCTCAATGTCAAACCCAAGTCCTTACACTGGTGAGGAGGTACCGTGTAGCCCAGCTCTCTGCTGCCTGGCTCCCTCCTCTTGCTTCCACCCACCCCAGACACACCCAGCAAGACTGATCCTGGGCACCCTCACTCTCTACCCCTTCTGTCTGTAACAGTAGCCCCAGACCTTCAAGCATTCACCTCCAGGTTTTGAGGGTTCCCTTCACTGACCATTCTCTGTGGATTGCACACCCCTTGCCTATATTCCCTTGCTGCCAGATCACTGTGAACGTGTTCATTGATGCATCCCAGCTCCATAAAAGCAAGGGCCTTGCCTTTGTTTCCCTCCACTGAGGCAGAGGAATAGACTCTACTCAAGAGCATTTCACATCCCAGCAGGGGACTCTCTAAAACAATGAATGGAAACAAACCTTCCTTTCTACACAGGTACATTGCTAGAACACGGACAGGCTAACCAACACACAGGGACAGGATAACCAACACACAGGGACAGGCTAACCATCACACAGGGACAGGCTAACCAACACACAGGGACAGGCTAACCATCACACAGGGACAGGATAACCAACACACAGGGACAGGCTAACCAACACACATGTCATCGCAGAGCTATTAGATTATAGCACCAGGGAGATGCCACCAAGTCAGATCAGGTAGAGTTCAGAACTCTGACCACACTAAGAGCTAGTTAGAATATGAAGTGAGGGGAATTTCCCCTTATCCATGTTGGGGATACCAGGACAGCCACCCTGAAGCACACTGTACCCATCTCTTATAGCACTAAGCACATCCTCATCTTGCAATTCAGCAAGCGTGCACCACAGTGTGTGCACAACAGAGTTGAAGACATCCACACAAAAGTCTGTATGTGTTTATAAATACTTTAGTGATAACTACAAACTCAGAATCAGCCAAGATGTCCCTTCTTCAGTGAATGAAGAAACTCATCATGGTTTATCTAGAGAACAGAAATTTATTCAACGATTAAAAAGAAGTGAGTTACAAGACCTCAGAATAGCATCAGGTTACTTTAGACATATACTGCTAACTGGAATGAGCCAGTCTGAGGAGGCATATGCTTTGTGAGCCCAGTGGTATGACCCTCTGGATGAGGCAAGACCATAGAGATTCAGGTGGTCAGAGAGGAGGAGGATGAGTGGAAAGACCTCAAGGGATTCTCAAACAAGGCTGTCAGCCCCTCTGTATACTATCCCAGGGCCACAACCTGGTGTCACACTTGTGACAGAAACCAGGAATACACAGCACAAAGATGCCACACAATTGCGAGTCACTAAAGACAGAATTGTTGAAGAGATGGGCCAGACAGAGAGAAGGTTTGTAAGAATGTCCCCCTCTTTCTGATTAATCTTTCTGTAAAGCTACAGTTTGTCTAAAAATGTGAAGTCCTTGGCCTTCAAGATGGGTCAGTGTGTAAAAGTGTATGACACAAATGCCTGACAACCTGACTTCAGTCCCCAGATGGCCAGCATCTGTAAACACAGCATACTTACAGGTGAGTAGGAGGCAGGAACAGGAGAATGACCAGGGTCTTGAAGGCCATATAGCCTGGCCTATGAAGCAAGGCAGAAACAAGAGACCTCGCCTCAACCAGGTGGAAGGCAAGGGCTGATTTCTGAGAAGTTGTTTTATAATCCAGCTCACAAGCATGCTATGGCATGTGTATATCTGCACTCATAAACACACACATGCATATCACATCACACAGAGTAATAACTACACAATAAAACATAACACAAAATCCATAAAAAAAAAAATAAAACAGGCACACAGTCTAGGCATGATGGTGCATGCCTTTAACCCTAGCACTCAGGCAGAGGCAGGCTTTTCCATTGAGTTTGAGACCAGCCTGGTCTACATAGTGAGTTCTGGCTAGCTGGAGCTGTGTAGTGAGGGTGTCTCCACAACAAAAATGGGCACACAGGAAGGCCACCTGGAGTGGGCATACATAGCTGAGAGGCCAAAATGAATGTTATCTTTCATAGGCATGTAGTTACTGAGACCTGTATCTAGGTGGTTTACCAAGACTATGTCCAACCAGGCTGGGGCGGGGGGGGGGGGGGTTAGGGGCGCAGAATAGTAATGTTTCTGGATGATTCTCCTGGCATCAAAGATTAACTCAGTGAGCATAGTTTATTGTCAAGCACACATTGGGAATTGCTTGGAGTTTCTTTGTCACTGATAGAAGTCCCATTAAACAAAGTGCCCCCATCTCTTCTTTAATGGGATAGACCCCGACAGGCACAGAGAGACAGATAGCTCATTTTGTAATTCAACCTCAGATGCTCAAAATGAACACAGTATATAGCCAGGGGTGATGTCAGAGGCCTGCAATTCCAGCTCCTCAGAGACAAAGGCCAAAATAAAGTTGCCTTGGAAGGAAACAATTTAAAGGCTACATATTGCAAGTCACCAAGTGAATAGATAACAAAACACTAATGCTGTCCCCAGGAGGGTCACATACTCAGACCAGCCAGGGTCATGAGTAAGCACAGTCACCCTGGTAATTCATGAAGCCCTTGTCTCAAAATTAAAAACATACAGAAAAGGTTGGGGCTGCGACTCAAGCACAGCAGTGCTGAACAAGCACGACGAGGTCTCGGTTTTAAACCCCAGATCCTCCGAAATAACAGCTCACTGTCAAGAAGACAAACCTCCGTGCTGTTTGCACGAGATGCCACAGGCCACCCTGACGCACATGGTAGAGAGGGGTGGGCACCTGTGGGAGTAAGCAGAGACAACTGGGGTTTCAGGGGAACGGTGGAGTGTTCCTCAGGGGGTGGAGCAATCTGTCAACGCTCCCCCCCCTCCATTCTTTTCTCTTTTCTACCTTTTAGCTGTAAGAAGTGACAGGTCTTATTCGAGAAGCCTTAAATCAGCATCAAGATCAAATTCCACTGCACAGATCACAAAAGATCTCAACAGAGAACAATGCGTAGTACAGGTTCACAGCAGAAGTTCTTTTTACTAAGCAGACAACCTTGTCCTCACCAGTGACAGCCACCCTCCTGCCTGTAACAGGTGTCGGGCTGTCAGCAAGTAGGGGAGGTGCTGTTGGGATCCATGGCAGCAGGGCTGGTCCCCACTGTCTGGTCTGGGGAACATCTGCCTTCTCCCAGGACATCCTAGCCCTCTGGGCCACAGCAGCACCCTTATCTAGGGATGTCAAGGGATGCAGGCAGTCCCTTTGCACACTCAGCCATTGCCACCTGCTGCCAATGTGCCCAAGGTCAGCACCCTTTATTTTTACTTCCATGTGTGGCTGCCTAGAACTAAAGAGGAACAGAGAATGCTTTGAAGGTTTTTCCGTCAAAGTGCATCTGAGGGAAAGGAGGTAACCTGCATTAATGAGAGAATCCTTAAGGGCTGGACACCTGGGTCAACATTCATCGCAGCGCCTCATGGGATATTTACAAGAATCTGATTTAAAAAAAAAAAAAACACTCTTATCTCTGGTCTTCATATTACAAGAGTCACACAAAGGAAAACGTGGGTGACGTTTCAAAACCAGTCAGAATCGGAGTCAGAGGGAGTAGTCGGTCCCACAGCCTAGTGTCTGGCTCACGACTATATATTAGTGTTCCAGCCTCACACTTGTGTACTTACTTGCACACTCACACATTTGTGTGTTTGCAGACTCACACACTCATACACTCACTTGTACACCCACACACTCATGTGCCTGCGTACTTACACGTACTCATGCATTCACTTGTACACTCACACAGTCATGTGCTTGCACACTCACACATACTCATGCACTCACTTGCATATCCACACATTTGTGTGCTTGAACACTCACTTGGGTACTCATTTGCACACTCACAGTCACATGCTTGCATATCCACAGACACATGCTCATGTACTCACATGCACACTCACACAGTCACTTGCTTGCATACCCACAGACATTCACATGCACACTCATGTGTGAACTCACATCTGCATTTAGTCATACACTCACACATATATGTCCATGCTCACACATTCACTCACTACCACACACACACACACACACACACACACACACACACACACACACAGACTGTTTTCTCATGTAACGAGTGTGACTTAATCCCGCACGATGAGCCTTTGGTCTCTGCTGCCGCAGGCTGTAAATCATCCTGATCTGAGGGACAGGCCTTAAGAGAAGTGGGGACTGATCCCAGAGTTTCAAAAATAGTTGGGAGTAAGAGAAACTTTCTTGAAAGAGAAACTTCCAAATACTGGGGGAAGTTAATGAATAAACATGAATGTACCTATTGTTTTCCCTGTGCACACAATCCTATAATAGATAAAAATTAAAACCATATAGATACTCTCTTATAAAAGAGAACCTTAGGTGACATGGCTTATTTTAGAATGCTGTCACACAGGGCTGTCATTTTAACGTCAAAAGGGAGTTCATTTTTCTTCTTCGCTATCCCACTCCTCCCTGCTATTGTTCCCTATCACCAAGAACCCAGAGTGACTTTCTGGGGGTGGTTCCAAGAAGACAGAAGCAAGCACCCCTGTGGAGGAGCCTGCGAGCACCCTCCTCGTCTTCCCCGCTTGGCTGCTTTCTCTGTTCTCTGCATAGCCTCTCCTGTCTTTCCTGCTTTTGCATCTGCTTTTTCTGTTCTCTGTATGGCCTCTCCTGTCCTTCCTGCACCCACACCACTGTGAGCCATGAACGCTGATCCACATTGGCTGCTGGAGCCCCTCCTCAGCTGTCCCAGTGTCCAGCGTGTGTGATGCTGGTACCCAAGGCCCCATGATGTGTGGCATGAGACCAGTTTCTTGGGACAAAAATGAGTTGACCACTGTCTTAGCTCAGTTGCTGCAGCTACCACACCTCTGGATCTTACTTACTGCCACTAATAGGACTGACTGTCCACACTTACCCGAGGACAGAGATACAGCGATAAAAGACAATCCTGTAGTCTTTGTATTCCTCCCCACCCCAATACACACACACACACACACACACACACACACACACACACACACACACACTTAGACTTTCTGAGGGATCAACTGCAAGCATGTACTTGAGGTTTGGGTCTTTTATTCTTGTTTGTTGAATTAAAAAAAAAAACAAAACACCACCACTAAAAAAAACAAACTGGTTTTTGTTTTGGTTTGGTTTTCAGACAAGATCTTTTTTGTAGCTCAGGTAGGCCTTGAACTCATGCCCCCGTTTTGGCCTCCCAGACTCTGGGATCACAGGTATAGGCCACCACACCCAGCTGCTTTGTTTTTTCCCAGATTTGATGGGAATGTTAAAATATTCTTGGTGTTTGCTGTAGTCTCAGGTTTGCTTTTCTAAAGCCTTAAAATTCTACCCAGAAGGCTTTGTAGCTAGGAGGTATCTACATTTCCACCGCCATTGGTTTATGATCTGGGGAAGAGGTTCTTCTCAGCTTCTTGACTTCTGACCGAGCTCTCTACCGCTGTGGAGGTGTGCCTGACAATAGCAGACCCAAGATCAGGCAGCAGTAACTCAGTGCTGTGTAGAATTTTCCCTGGTGTCACGTGAGCATTGACTGCAGAGCCATCACAGGGCCCAAATGCCTTCCCCCTCTCAGATGGACGTCACAAAAAACAGTAAATCTCCAATGTCATCTAGAAAGAAATGCCCTCCAGCAACCCCAAACTGGTACCCAGTTGAGACTGCTGCAGGCAGTGCTGGAGTTCTGCCCTTCAGGCCTGTTTGGAGTTCTGTCCTTCAGGCCTGTTTGGTCCCAAAGGATAAGCCCTGTCCTTTACTATCTGCCTTTTCTTGTTCTTAAAACTCCTGCTTCCTGTATCAGGGAAGATAGATAGATAGATAGATAGATAGATAGATAGATAGATAGATAGATAGAAGCACTACTAATGATCACATTCAGATAACAGGCCTGAGACAAGGCTACCCTAACAAACAGGAATCTTTATCTGTAAGCTCACTTAGTTTTCAGTGCACTGTGTAGAAATGACCACCTCGCTGGTCTCCAGCACCTGTTAGGGAAGACTATCCTGGAACTATTTGAGTCCTGGGCTCACAGTGACCCCCTGTCTCTTTATTCAGTGTGGTTTATCAAAGTCAACTGATCCTGTGGGTGGTGGTATTGTGGGAGGCGCCTCAGACCACGCTAGGCGTCTGTCTTGGTTAGGTTTCCGTTGCTGTGACAAACATCATGACCAAAAGTAACGTGGGGAGGAGAGGGTTTATTTCAGCTCATATATCCAGCCAGTATAACCGTCTATCACTGAGGGAAGTCAGAGCAGGAGCCTGACGTCAGGGACTGGCGCACATGGGGGCCACTGCTTGTGCTGGCTAGTTTCATGTCAACTTGACACAAACTGCAGTCAACTGAGAAGAGGGAGCCTCACCTGAGAAAATGTCTCCATAAGATCAGGATATGGACAGTCCTGTACGGCATTTTCTTGATTAATGATTGATGGTGGATGGCCCAGCCCGTTGTGGGTGGTACCACCCCTGAGATGGTGGTCCTGAGTTCTATAAGAGAGCCGACTGAGCAAGCCATTCTAAGCAAGTCAGTAACCACGTCCCTCCATGGCCTCTGCATCAGCTTCTGTCTCCAGGTTCCTGTTTGAGTTCCTGTCCTGACTTCCTTCAGTCATGAACAGCAATGTGGAGGTGTAATCTGAACAAACCCTTTCTCCTCTCCAACTTGCCTTTTGGTCATGGTGTTTCATCTCAGCAACAGAAACCCTAAGGAAGACTGCTGCTTACTGGCTTGATCCTCATGGCCTTACTTGGCTTGTTCTCTTACATCACCCAGGACTACCTACCAGAGGTGACACCCATGGTGATCTGGCTCCTCCCACACCAATCTTAGTGAAGAAAGCAAATACCTCATTGATTTCCTCATCAGCCCATATGATGGAGGAATTTCCTTAACTGGGTCTCCTCTTCCCAGGTTTCTCTAGCTTGTGTCAAGTTGACCAAAACCCAACCAGGACAGCATCCTTGTCACATCTGTCACTTCCCTGAGGATGGAAGGGTGCACAATTCTAACCCTGCCATTTATTCTGTGTAAATGAGTGATTGGCATGCACTTAGCAAGGAAGAGCTCGCCCTGGATCTTCACAATGAACAGCCTCTCAAGAGCAGGGTAGCCAAAGGTTCTCTCCTGTCTACATTTCTCAAGCCATGACGTGAGGCAGTGCTCCCCTTGGAAGACAGTAATACTTCCATGTCATCTGCATACTGCTTAGCATCAAGAATATTTACTCAAAATTTCACAGTCATCTGCAATAATCACTCATGTCTACAGCAAGCAGACTCTTAGCATGACTGAGTTTAGGATTATTATAGCTTGAATATTTAGTTAAATAAACAGCAGTTTGTAGCAGTGTCTAAAATGAAAGCCATCTTGAAACGATCAAAAACTAACAGGACATTTGCCTGCTGTGAGCATCTTATTCTTCCAGCATTGAGTAGAGATGTGTGTAAAAGATGTGTTTGGTGTGTGTGTGTGTGTGTGTGTGTGTATGCATGTGCACATGTGTGTCTGTGTCTGATTGTATATATCTGTCTCTGTGTGTATCTGTGCGTATATCTCTTTGGATACATGTGTATGTCTGTATATGTGTTTATGAGTGTGTGTGTCTGTATATCTGAGTGTATATATATGTATATATATGTCTCTCTCTTTGTATCTGTGCGTATGTCTCTTTGTATACATGTGTGTATCTGTGTGTATGTCTCTTTGTATACATGTGTGTTATCTGTGTGTATGTCTCTTTGTATACATATGTGTATCTGTGTGTTTATCTCTTTGTATACATGTGTATGTGTGTATCTCTATGTGTCTGTATGTGTCTGTGAGTGTGTATGCATCTATGTATATGTATCTCTTCATGTATATTTGTGTCTTTCTGTGTGTGCCTATGAGAGTGTGTGTGTGTGTATGTGTTGTGTAGGTCTAGAGGTGGTGATGTATGTATATATGTGTGTTGTTTTCTCTTCACTGTCTGATAGTACAGTTAGTTATTCTGAGAACATTGCCAACAAGGCAGTTGACACAGTTGGTAAACTCAGGTCACATCCTACTATTGGGCAAAGCTTGAATTAAGAGCTGATGCAGTCAGTCATGTTGTCCCTTTGTATCTTGTAAGAGTGCTTACTGAAGTTGTGTATGGAGCTAGACACCAGGTTCCCCTCCCGGGCTCAGAGAAGAGGGGACAGAGTGTGCCGTTTCTCAAAAAGATAATCAGCTGGAAGAGCAACAGCACACAGCAAGAAGTTTCCACATCCGTTCATGAGAAGCAAGTGGAAATGAATGCTGTGAAATTCCATCTTTGTGAGTGCAAGCGGGAGCAGGGGCCCTGGAGGAAGTGTGCAAATGCGGGGGTTCTCGGACTGCTGCTCGGGGATTCTGGCAGCAGCCCTGTAAGTTCTGTGTGTGCTGGGACATGCCTATTGCAGTTGCTCCCAGTCTCACAAGAAGACAGAATCCATACATGATGTTCCTAAACTGGCAACTACTGAACAAAAACCTTCAAAGCAGACTTCACCACTGCTGGGTAACCAAAGAGTGGGGCAGGAAGTGAAGACCATGAAATCCCCACAATTGTCAAATTGCCTCATTTACCAAAAACAAAACAAACAAACAAAAAACCAAAAAAACCCACCACCAACAACAAACTTTCACATGGGGCACGAGAGTAACAATTTTAACCCTCAGAGTTCAATTTAAAGTGACCACACAGTAGGAGGTGTCTGAGAGGGGATGGAAGGACCTTGACAAAAACTGAACAGGGTGGGGTGGGGTGGGGTGGGGCACCTTTAATGTCTGCACTCAGAAGGCAGAGAATCTCTGTGTATTAGGTCCTGGAATGGTCTAAAAATTCCATTCCAGGCCAGCCAGAGCCACACAGTGAAGCCTGTCTTGAAAATGAGGAAGGAAGGAAGGAAGGAAGGAAGGAAGGAAGGAAGGAAGGAAGGAAGGAAGGAAGAGGGAGGGAGGGAAAGGAGAAAGGGGAGGGAAGGAAGAAGGGAAGGAGGGAGGGAGGGAGGGAAAGGAGAAAGGGGAGGGAGGAAGGAAAGGAGGGAGGAAGGATGGATGGATGGGTGGATGGATCAATAGATCAGTGGAAGCTGACCTAACAGTAACAAACACACTGCCCACAGATGTTCCCTGATTAGCTAGCACAGCCCCTCTCCAGTTGGGAGCAAGCCCAGTGGGGGTGCAGTGCCTCCTGACTGCATCTCTGCCTCCCTGCAATGGCCTGACCTCCTGCCTCTGGTGGTAGTTTATAGTCTTGTGGATAGACTTAACTCTTTATGTGAGGTTTTGAGGTTTCTAAACTGATTGGAAAACAGAGATGAGAGGTAATTTTTCTCTCTAAACTCTCCCAGTGAGTATGTCAGGGTGGTTTGTTCTGCCTCTTGTTGGGCGCACACATTCCCTCCTCAGCTACAAAGTAAATGCTCACTAAACATTTTCACTATGGGAGACTTCCCCAGAGATCCAGAGGAAAGTAAGCCCTCTTTGCAACAAATGGCCTGGACCCACAAGTCATTATTCCTTCAACCATTAGCTGGTCCAATCCCTGTGTCTGACACCTCAGAGCAAGGTATCACAGATCTCCCCAATTTCTGTTTTCTTTCTTAAGTACTGCCTGCTTGTCTTTAACCCCCTAGAGAAATTGACCGTGATTTTATTTTGAGACTGAGACTGAGACAACAGAAGCAAGAACTGGGCATGCCTGGACTCTGCTTTCGCTGTTCCAGATTCCTGGATGCCTACTGACTCTATTCTAACTCAAGGAGAATGAAGGTCCAGGTGCCACACAAAGGAAAATATACCAAACACAAGCCCAGGTGCTTGCACTTGTGGTGAGCCAAGCAATGTGACTATCGGAGAAGAGCCCCACCCCCACCCCCCACCCCACGAAGAGATCTCTCTCAGGAGATCCCTGCTTTCATTCTTGTGAACGCACATTAAAGATGAATCCTTCCCTGGAATGTTAAGTTTCCCCACGAGGATATTTCAGCTTCTCCTTGCACAACAGCAAGACCTCTGGCACTTTCTTGCTCGGCAGATGTGCTCAGAATAAGGATGAAGAGGTTCATAAAACTAAACTAAGGACCATTTTAAAAGCAAGTGCACTTGTGCAATCCCCAAGCCAGAGAGTGTCATCCCATTAAGTCCTAGATAGATGTAGGAGAGGAAAGATTCAGATCTCCTTCTCTCAAGTTTGTCAGGGTCTGAAAGATGCATAAGCCAAGTTCCATCTCCCTGTAATGGTTTATACTATGACACAGCCCCCTAGGGACCCATATCTTTCTCCTACCTTGCTTGCCTGTAACCTATAAATGTGTGGGAAAGTCATACAGCCAAGTGAGATGTATGTAGTCAGGCCAGTGGCTGGAAGGATAATGGCAAGCTGGGATTGTTGGCAATGATGCAGAGGTACACGGTCCCCCTTGGGCCTCGAAAGAACAGCTCACATGCAAAGGGAAGGCATGGTGGGAAACTCTGAGCTTCCTCCTGAACCTGCCCCGTGATCCTTGACAGGTCTACTGAACAAAGAGGCTTGGGATTGATTTCAGGTTGGCATGTGGGGACCACCCAAATCAAGGGAGCATGGTGAGATGCCACTAGAAGCCTCAGCCTGTAGTATGCTGCCAAGCACTACCTGGGAAGTGGTCAGAAATGATGTCCCAAACCTATAGTTTGTATTGTCATTTAAAATCCACTTAGAATCATCAGACTCTCATGTCTCTGAAGAGATAATGTTGTCTCCCACATTGAGACTCATTTGGTAGCAGAGCTCAGAGCAGAGGCTGGGCCAGAATCTTCTAAGGAATCTCCATGCATGCACCCTGCCATGGGTGACTTCTAAGGTATGCATTTCGGGAGTCTGCCTAGATGTCAAGTGTTAAGACTTTAGTGCTTTCTGGATTTTTCTTTGAAGTTCTTCCTATCATTATTCTGGATTCAATTTTAACTAATACAGAAAGAGAAAATTGCACATATTTTGAGAGTCCATGTGACATTTTGATATCTGTATATATTCTACAGTGGTTAGATTAAATTAAACACATACAGCTCCTCAAATATGTATACTTGATAGATGAAATGGTCAAAATATTGAAAGAGGCCAGCATCTTTTGTCTAGCCTTTCAAGATATACAATACACACTACACAGGCACCCAGCTGTGCTGGAATAACAGAGAACCTCTTGATCCTGCCTGGTAGTAACCTAAGCTAGAACCAGCCCCTCCCCCTCCCTCCACCCTCCCCACAGCAATTTTGTGATCAATATGTAAGGGTGGAACTGTGAGGTGCTGTCTCTCTGTGCCTGACCAACACAGCACATAGCACAATGGTTTCTACTTCTACCCATACAGAGGCAAATGAGATGTTCTTGTTCTTCCTGCCAAGGAACGGCATTCCAGTATCCCACAGTGCGTGTGTGACATGCTTGCTTTATCCATCAGTTGATGATAACTAATTTCTATTTCTTGACTGTTCCACTTTCATTTCTGTTGCTGTGATTCAAAGAATAAATAAAACAGCATGGTGGAAAAGCAGCTTCAAGGGAGAAAGGGTTTGGCAGGCAATGCTATCGGGTTACAGCCCACCAGTGTCAGGAAGTTGAGGCAGGAGGAGTTCAGCTAGTCCCATGTCCCATGTCCCATGTCCAGTCTAAGTTGAGAGCAAAGAGAAAATAAACAAATGCGTGCGCTTCTTGCTCCGCTCCTCTTCTCCATCCTTTACCAGCTCAGAACCCCAACCTAAGGAATCACGGGACCTTGGAGTTAAATGGTCCCCTCTTTTTAAATCTTTGAGGACCCTCCGTCTTGTTTCCAAGGACAGCTGAACTATTTTACATCTCCATTACATGGGGCACGAATTCCCTCCCCCCACTTCTTGTCAAAATCTTCTCTATTTTGTTTGGGTCATTCAGAATGCGGGGAGGTGTTCTGCAATACTGCAGTTTCGATTTGCAGTTCCTTTTTAAATGTCCAGCACACAGCCTCATCTCCAGCAAGGCACTGTGAGATGATTCCTACCTAAAAGGCACAATGAAAACATCCACCACACAGCGTCCTTTCTATCTGCTCTATTAAGTCTTCCCATAAGGGGCTAATGCAAATGATGCCCCCAGGAGCTCCCTTCTTCTTCCAGCCTAGGATTTCTTCCTGGGGAGGCCTTATTTTCCACAGTCTGATGTCTAACCGGGAAGTATTCTTTAACTTCACTGTACAAGTGAAAAAAATATTGTTTTAACAAAATTAAATGCCAAGAAATCATTAAAAATAGGTGTATGGGGGGTAGGGGGGGGACATGGGACAGATGGATAGCAAAGATTCAAGGGGAAATATTTGGACAAAGCAATGACTCATGCTTGTATTGCAGAGTCCTGATATTTTCTTCCAAACCCATGTTAAAAAATGTTGACAGCTGCTACAGGAATGTGCTTCAAATTCCCTCCCGATATTGTAATTTCCCCACTTTCTATAATTCTTCTGCTTTCGTTCGCGTTTCGCTTTCTACCCAAATAAGACAGTTCTCCGTGTTTTGAGGGTGGGGCCCTTCGCTCCCAAGAGCGGGCCAAGATCAAGCTGCAGAGAGAGCTCTTGGGCAAGTGGCGGCCAGCAGCAATCTTCGATCTTCGCTGGACCTGGAAAGCCTAGTGTGATGCGGTGAGGAGGGAGGTTGAATGGGAAATGAAATGGAGACTGGTGAGGGGGCGGGGCTGTCCCAGTAAGAGGTGAGGCTCGGGCCAGGAGAGGTGTACTGGGCGGTGGGCGGACACTGCGCAGGAGGAGATTGGCAGGGGAGTGGGCAGAGGCTGTGTGGCAGGCCAGCCCTTCCTTTTAAGAGCCAGTTACCAGGTGAGGTTGGTTCCTGGAGGAGGCAACTGGGGAAACTTGAGGTGAGCCTGGGTCACAGAGCGGCATCAGCAGCATCCTTAGTGGATGTCCCAGACAGCTGGAGTGCAGCCAAGATGAGAGCCAAGTCCAGGGGCTGAAACGCCTGCCCGTGCCTCTTGGTACACACTTGAGAGTTTCAGAGTGGATCTTTAGGGCCCCCTTGCCCTCCCAAGGGTCTCAAAGTGTTGGGACAGGTTCAAACCATTGCCACCATCAATCCTCGGGAAGATAGCATGGTCTGAAGGTGAGAAAGGCGTTGACCACCGTGGGGACAGCTGGATGGAAGCTGACTGCTTAAAACCTTTACTAAGGTTTCCACATCCAGCCTCACTCTGATTTCTTCTTACAATATATTTGTGTGTGTGTGTGTGTGTGTGTGTGTGTGTGTACATGAAAGGGACCAAATACAAGGTTCTAAAAACGTCCCCATTCATTCTCGTCCCTCCCCCAGTAGATTTTCTCCCTCCCCCCAGGTGAATGAACGTGGTTCCTGGAGCTGGGTACCGCTGGGATGAAAGGACTTACTTAAACATTCTGCTTATCTCCTTAGCTTATTTATTTATTCATTCATTCATTTAGGCTTTTTGGTTTTGTTTTTGTTTCTGTTTTTGAGACAGGGTTATACCACTGTCCTAGAACTAGCTTGTAAACCAGGGTGGCTTTGAACTCAGAGATGTGTCTGCCTCTGCATTTCAAGTGCTGGAATTAAAGGCGTGCACCACCAAGACCTGACTACTTCCACTAATTTCTTTAAACAGGGGCCTGTGAAACAAGGGCCCAGAGCAAGGAAAGGAGGAGAGGGACTGTGGAAGGGCATGTCATCAAACTGGTGGCAATAGTAGATCCTGTCTGAGCTGTGTACAGGAGAGATTCAGGGTTTAATCTCTCAGCGGCTGACTCTTCATCTGAGGTAATCCACGCCATGTGCCTGAGACTTCCTCCTACAGGACCTGCACGCATGCGCGCACGCGCGAGCTCTCTCTCTCTCTCTCTCTCTCTCTCTCTCTCTCTCTCTCTCTCTCTCTCTCTCTCTCTCTCTCTCTCTCTCAGAAGCACAGGTCTTCAGGGCTTGCTGCCATCAGCACATCCCATGCCTGGCCAAGTCAGCTCTCTGCTTCTGTTACCTCTGGCCCTGATCTGCTTCCGAAGGTCAGGGTTGAAGGCCAGACAGAGATGGATTACAGGCCTGCCTCCCAAGCTTCCCGGAACAGCGGGGGCTCTGGCGACACACTGCTCTGAACTCTTCCTGACTTTACCTTCCCAGATGAGTGGAGCAGCGCTCCATCTTAAACGCTTTCAGCTGGCCTCAGAACTCTATGATTTGATGAGAAGGAAATTTCGTGATCGGCTGACCACCGCAGCCAGGGTCATTGTGAAATGCTGGCATTCTATCTGCCTGTCCCTTTTCCAAGGCAACACCCTGTTGAGGTTCTGATGGAGCCCCCTGGGTCCAGCCACCTCTCTGTCTTCTGCATCTCCTGGAAACCTTATACTAACTCATCCAAAGATTCATCAGGACAAAAGACAGACCCACCCCTTCTACTATACAGACCTTTGCAGACATTTTCTTGTCCTCAGTCCAAGATCAGTAGAGAGACAAAAGACAGTGGCTTCTAGGGTCGCTGGTATTCATCTCTCCAGACGCCCTTTTGAGATTCATGTGTCCCTCTGTCTGACTGTAGATTATCTCCCTCTGTCAGGTACCCTACACAGATGACCATTCCTCTGTGGACATGTTTGCTGTCAGTCAAGTGCCCGTGTTTGTCTCCCCCTCCCTGACCCCCAGGAACTGCTCTATGTGGAAGTTGCACTAAGCTTGCAGATGTGACCAACAGTCTTGCACATTCTTTTGACCCAAAAAAATGAGCCTTAGGATTTCAGCATCTATCTTTGTTTTGTTTGTTTTGTTCATTTGTGTTTTTAAAATTATTCTCAGTAGGGCTGGAGAGATGGTCCCTGAATCCTATAGACATCTTCATTCATGTGCCCAAACCTACACACATACACATAATTACAAATAATAAAAACAAATCTTTAAAAATCATTCTCATCGGTAGGCACTCATTACCGAGATGAATATCAGAGAGTTTCCAACCACCTGAGTTCATGTTGCCAGGGTACAGCTTCCTCTCACCATCCACATAGGGCCAATCACTCCTAGGGGTTATGTCCCTGAAGGGTGTTTTGTTTTTTGGTTTTTTTTTTAATCTGGCAAAACCAAGGCCACTGAGCACAGAAGCTCATAAAATCAAAGTGTCAGAGAAAATAAAAGCAATAGTATTGAGGATGTTTGATTAAAGCAGCCATGTTTAGGAGGAGCCTGTTTCTGAAATGTAATAGATTCATCAGTCATAATCTTTCTCCTGCACTGTGACCAAGTGATTCTGATCGGGCAGGGGGAGTTCTTTTCCTGACAGAATAATAATCAGGTGGTGCTTGATATGTTCACCTGTTGTCCCCTGCTTTGAGGTCAAGAGTTAGCAAACATTTGATCTCCTAGAGAATCACCAAATAGTGGGGTTTGTGTGTTCAGGGATTCCAGTCCATCCTGGGATAAAGAGCGGGTTCTCTGGACTGCCTTCTAGATGGAGATAACTGAGTCTGATGTCCTCCTCCTCCTCCTGAAATGTTCTCTTGCATGAAGCAATTTTAATTTTGACCATACAAAATGGGCAAGCCACAGTGCTGGGCCCTGGCACAGGATCTTCGTGGGCAGGGCTAAGGGGCTCTGTCAGACTGAAGGTGTTACCCTGGAGAGGGGACAGATGGACAGAATGTCAACTTGATTTTATGCTAATAGTTATCACATCCTTTGTCCAAGAGACCTAGTCCTTGCCAATCTGCTACTGCTACACCAACAGGATAACTCAAATGTTTAGGGATACCATGTTACATTGAAAGTGTAAATGAATTATTATAAATGTAATAGTGAATTAAACTGGTGGCTGAATGTCTTTATCTTATTCTATTCCTGAATAATCACACAGAAAACCAAGATTTATTTAAAACTATACCTCAATAGCTGGACAGTTAAGTGATCTGCTTTTACTTTCTATGCTAATCTGGCTATCTCTAAGACCTGTCCCATGAGTCTTGTATATTACTATTGACCTGGCTTTGGGGGCTTCAGATATGTTTCTATGGTATCTCTCTCTGGACCCGTTTCTCATGGCTCCAATTCCTCCATCTTGCCAGCTGATCTGAATCCCCCTCTCTCCCTCTCTTCTTCCTCTAGTTGGTGCATGTCCCTCCCACCCTATTCTCTGTTCTGCCCACCCACTGGGTGATCAGCATTTATTGACAAGGCAGAGAATAAATGGTAAGAACTGTTTGCATACACTCGAGACAAGAGATTCTTAGTATAAGCCTTACAGTGCTGTTTCCAGTTTGAAACAAGACATGAGGACAGAGAAATCAGCACTTGAACAACACAAGGGTAAACTTGAAGACAGTGTATAAAGACATTATGCCCACATCATTTTTTTTTTCAGTCTTTGCTTATAGAAAGCTCTTCAGAGACAGTATATAATCTTGTGGTTTATATCATAATCCCGTCTGAGTAAAACAGAAAAGGCTAGGAGAACATTCTTTAATTTTCAACAAATGATTTGAACTCATGCCTTTGTTACCCAACCCTTCTCTCTGAAAATAATTCTACAGCATCCCTAAGTCAGGTATACAGACGTGGGCATGTCAATGATTCTTTTTGGTTCTAGTAGGAAGCCTGTTGACCGTACTGGGTGTCTACTCATCTCTTGGGATCAGAAATAGCAGCCTCTGAATACAGACCTAGGTTCCAAGTGGCCCCCTGGGAGCCAGCCTTTCTACCTCCCTTGTCCACAAACCTGTCTTTGCTGCAGAAAATCAGTAAGTACAACATACAGCAGAAAGGGAAACTAGAATGGGGCCTAGCCATGCCTTGGGAGAGATGGTGTGGCGCAGTGGTACGAGGTTAATTGAGAACTGCAGCTGATGAAGATGCTGCCCGTGAATTGGGAAAGGGGAGAGCTTATGTGGTGCTCTGGAAATGTCTGGAGAAAGCAGGCTTCAACTCCCTGAAGTCCTTTTAGAAATTGAGATTCAGGCTGGACAAACCAACCATTTGCCTGGTTGAAGAGCTTGTTCACTGAAAGCTAAGGTTACCAGTGGGGTGTCAGGTCCATGACAACTGTTCTGGGTTTGGCTTGGTTTAACCCTTTCTGGAGTGAGGTATGCCATGAGCCTGTGTCCATGCATGCCCGAGCTATGTCCCTACTTGGGCTGCTGCATCCCGTGTGCCCAGTTACCAGGAACTGACTGCTTCTACTGGAGGGTCTTACATGAATGTTCCTGCTCCAGGTGTTCATGAAGCCATTCAGGGGAGACCAATCAGGGCCTGCGTGTGCATCCACCTTCCTGTGCCCCTTCCAGTCTGCCTTTGTTTCTCCTCTTGCTTGGGGCCGTTGCTGAGTTATGTAGGCAGCCTCTCCTGCTGAGGTTTCTGGACAAACATGATGGGAGTCTTCATGTCAGATCTTTGAAGGGTCGAGTGAGCATGCCTTGTGCCTCCCTGCACCATGAACTGTGCCTGTTAACACCTGCCATTGGTGATAGCCCTCTGAAGTCACACTATTTGCTGAGATGGCTTCCCTTCTTTTTCATCTAAGTCCCTGCGTGAAATAGCCAATGATCAACTTTGCTCCTGAGGTGACCCTACAGGTGACATGTGGCCAGGAGGATCGAGAGCCTGGGCCTGGCAGAGGGCTCTTCTCCCTCTGTTTCAGCCTTCTTCTGCCCCCAGGACCAGTGGGGAACAACTGTAAGTACCCACCACTTATTGTTTGGGAAGTTGTCTCTGCACACACTCTAGAATGGGAAGTTGTCTCTACACATGCTCTAGAACACAGGTGCTCATTCACATGTCACGTCAGCAGAGTGAGATTCTCAGTGACCTTCCTGCCCAAGGTGAGCCAAAGTCACCACTGACTTATGTCATGGCTTCTCACCAAAATGCAGACGCCCTGTGTTTGAAATGTCCTCTTCATCAGAGATGGTGAAGGCTTTGAATTGGAATGGCGGGCTCACATGACTCCTCCACAGGAAGTGGAAACATCATCACTGGCAACAGGAAGCATGGGGAGAGGCTTCTAGATTGAGTGTGAGCCCAGTGTCAGGCACAAATCGTGCCTACCCGCCAGGTGTTCTGAGGTCTAGCACATACATCCACATGCAGCACACAAGTTCACAACTCACAGGTCATGTCCTTGAAAAATTCTGTTTCATTTTTACTGAGAAAGCAGATAGTGGCTGCCCAACTCCCCTTACCCCTACAGCCCTGCACACCTCCC
>LR749547.1:1978344-2144272 GCA_902729485.2 Mus minutoides
GGGGGGGGTGTTTAAAAATGTGTATTTTCTACAAGCATTACTCTTGTTAGGGAGGAACCTGTTGATCTTGTGTTCATGTCTACATTGCAAGTAGCTCTCTACAAAGAAAGCCCTCTGGTCTCAGGAGGAAGAAAAAAAGGCCAGGTAACTGCTAGTATGTCTGGAGGGAGAAGGAATGGGATATTAGATGAGGGTTGTGGAGCAGAAGTCCCTGGATCATCCAGTGTTCTCTAAGCCACACAATTTCTAAGCCCAATGACTGTCAGGTCTGCTTAAACTGTAGAGGACGATGAATCTTGCCAAGAGAAGCCATAAAGCAATGATGTCACTGAGCAGGAAGAAGGCAGTGTCAATGTGAGGAGGTGGAGTGGGCATGCCACACTCACTTTCTGATCTCTGGTTCAGCCTGTGAAGAATGGCCCAAAGGGTAAAGGCAGTACTACCTTGTAGTCACATCTTTGTCTCTGATTAGTTGAGCCTACAAAGGAGGCAAACTTGGTTCTTATTAACATGATTACAAATTTAAACAGGTGATATGTGATGGTTGTCAATTTGATTAGACCTAGGATCTCTTAGGAGACAAGCTTCTGGGCACACCTATGTGGTATTATTTCTGTAGATTAATTGAGGCTTGAAGGTCTGCCCACTGTGGGTGGCACCATTCCCTGGGCTAGGATCCTGGATTGCATAAAATAGGTAAAATTGAGCTGAGCATCACCACGATAGCACTTTAATTGTTAACTAGAGGGATTGTCTAGATCAGGTTGGGATAGCCATGTCTGTGGGAGATTGTCTTAATTATGTTAATCAATGGGGGATGACCCACACTAAAGCTTGGTGGCACCATTTCTTGGTTTTGGGTTCTGAATCCTGTAAGAGAAGAGAAAGTGTTCATCCTCTCTGCTCCTGACTTTAGGTATGACAAGACTCCTCACATTTCTGCCTTGACTTCCCCACAGTGATGGACTGTGAACCCGTATCATAAGCAAAAGGAACTCTTTCCCTCCCTATAGTAGCTTTTTGCCAGGGTTTTGATCACAGCAACAGAAGTGAAGCTAGGACAGTTGCTGTCTGCTTCTAGGCTACAGATGCCATGGGCCCAGCTGACTCAAGCTCCTGCCACAGTGACTCCCGCCTCCCCCCGCACCCCCCCCCAGGGTTTTACCTTGAATTGTGAGCCGAAATTAACCACTTCTCCTATATGTTGCTTTTGTCCAATATTTTAACAGTGACAGGAATGTAACCCAGCCCCGTTTCCTTGTGGTTGTGATTCTTGTTGTTTGGTGTTTTGTAATATCTCACACTTGTTCAATACGCATGTATTTTGAAGGAAGCCTGGAGCCTGGATTAGTTATGTCCACTTAGGAGAGGTAAGCATATGTAAGCATATGGAACCCAGGAGGGCTATTTCATTCATCTGTCCCCATAGTGTATCATGAGCCTGTGAGAAAGATAGTTTGGTTTGGAACCCTCAATGCAAAAGGAGGTAGACCTGACACTTCAGGCTCCTGCTAAGGGCACTGGATGGTAATATGGGGAATGGCACACCCTTCCTGAGCTAGGATGCTAAGAAGCAAACAGAGAAGACAGACAGAAGGGCTATGGTGTCCAGGTCCCCATAGAGGACATGGCCTTAAATATCTAAGGACCCCTACTAGCCTATTCTCCTAAAGTGCCCTACACTGTTTCCCACATAGCTGGGCCCTGGGGCACTAACCTTCAGCACTTAGGCCTGCAGGAGGTTTTCAAGATCTAATTATCATGGCAGAGCTTCCTCTTGACCCAGACTGGATACAGAAAGGTGGCTATCAGTAACTCTCATCTGCATGGGACCTAAAGAGTCTTCCAAAAAGGGAGAAAAAGGAAGGGAGATCCTGATGGACTTCCGTGTGATCCCTCTCTCACCCTGAGTCCTGGCCAGGCTGTTGAGAGTGTACAGTGCCTCAGGTGCTGTCCGCTCCACAGTCAGGGTAACAAAGTAGACAAATGGAAGGGTGCACCAAGACCTAAGATATTTGCTACAAAATAACAAATAAAACACAAAAGTCTCTATTAAATGTAACTTCCATATAGAAAAGAATTACAACATAATTCATAAGTCCTAAAGATGGAAGAGGATGCAAATGGTACCAAGTCTGTCATGTAAAGTCCACAGGATGTCTTATCAGAGATCACAAGAGGTTCACTCATGTTGCTTGAATCTCCTGTACTTTTTTCTTTGCTTTTCTTTTTTCTTTTTGATAAGGCCTAGTTAAGTCCCCCCCAAGCTGCCCTCCTTCCCCTGCCTTGTGGTACTGGGATTCCGGAGTGTGCCACCATGCCCAGCTTTGTTTTGTATTTCTAAAGTTTATTTCATTGGTAGTGGTGAAGTAAGAGTCCCCGGGACAAACGTTTGGAAACATTAGATCAGTGAAAGCGGATGGCTGTTGCTTCTGTGAGTTCTTGGTGTTGTGGTGAGCGTCGTCAAGGCTGTAGCCTTGGGTGTGGGCGTTCAGCCACGGGGGTGGAATTGAGTCACATGTAGAGGGCGCTATGACACATATCAACCACCTTCCAAAATACAAGGAAGTCTGAGCTTGCAGGCACATGAGGCAGGGCACTGTGGGCCTGAAAGTATGCAACTGGAGCCCAAGGAAGGACAGACCCAGGTAGGCAGTACCAGGTTCCCCAGCTTAAGAAACAGTCCACATTTTGTATAAAATGTAAGAGGTGAGGAAATGCTCCACCTATCCCTGAGCGTCAGCCCCACCCCATACCTCACTTGCAAATCCAATAAAATAGAGAAACCCACCTATATCATGATTTATAAATGTTTGAAAAGCTTCATCCCAAAGCCAAATTATGGGCCCTATGGAGAATACCAGGATTCATGTGTTTTTCAATAAATTATTTCATAATGGCTTTTTACCATGTTCCCACATTCTTGGGATTGTAAATGTATAACTGTCTGTTTAAAAATCATAGCTTCTGCATATAGGAACACAATGAAGTAAAAAAAATAAATAAAAATCAAATCCTAGAATCTCTTTTTGTATGGGCAGAAGCCTTGACTTGGTGTTAACTCTAGCCAGACCCAGCATGACAATGATTGCAGGCAGACCAACAACAGTCTAATGTTTGACAGACAAAAGCCAATGAGGAAGGTAGACAGACCTCTGCAATTTCCTGGACCAGTGAAACGTCACTGTATTGCCTGACTACAGCATCAGCTCTGCCCAGTCTGTGTCCCCACAAGCCTGGCATTGCACAGCCGTGGACAAATCAAATACCGAGCTTCATTGTGCTTATTGGCAAATGATCCTGGCTCCAGAAAACTGAATGAATCACACTATACATGCTCTCCAATTTGATACTGAGAGTTTAAAGCCTGCATGTGATTTTGTCTCTCTTTGTCTGCTCTAACAAAGGAATCAGCTACATGCAGAAATGGTACAATGGCCAAGCGAAGCTCCCTCTCTTTCCCTGCCAGGACAGTGCACTGTGCTCAGCTTTTCAAACAACAGCCTATCTGTCAATAAGGGTCTGTCATGAGCTGTGTGGTTCCTAGCAGCAAAAACCAACACCACCGCAAAGCTTGTCTGCCTGCAGTTTCACCACAGTGCAAGGCAGGCACAATACTTTTCTTCTCCACATCCGGCATATATTAGGAAGGTTTTGAGATCTCAGTCTCAAGCAGAATGCTTTAATTTGATACCACGGTATAGGAACAAGGTCTATAGAGGGCTGAATATAAATCTGGTCATGATTAACAGATAAGGATACGCTGAGGAATCTATCCTGAAAAAACACTCAAAGGCCTTTGCTTTCCTCAACTCTTATATTCAGCCCCTCCCTCTCTGTCCCCTTGCCTGCTACAGTCCATAGGTGTGTGGCATGGTCCAGTGGAAGTGTCTGACCGCAATCATAGCTTGAGACCATTTGAGGCAGCAACTCGATGTCATACCATCCAACACGCTGAGCTGTTGTTCCCACAGAAGAACAGATTCTGCATAAGGAAACTTGGGCAGAAGAATGGGAACCAGCAACCCAGAGCCTATGGGCATCCTGTCCCCATCTCCTTCCTTGCTTCTTCATTTCCCTGGGAGTATTGGGTGGGGGGGGGCATCCTCTTCCCAGTGAAGTAGAGTTTCTACACAAAAGGGTATCCAGGTTTACAAGTACATCTATAGTTTAGGAGTGACACCCTCAGCTACCACAGAGGGGCCTTCTGGGGAGACCCATGCTGGGAAGACATCTGTTAGCTTAGGAAGGGGAAGTACCCACCCTTGAATGGAGCACCATAATGAAAGGGTAGAGGTTCTCCCGTTAAGCCCACAGGCTTGCAGCAAGGAGAACAGCAGGACAGGAACAGTGGTCCTCTGAAGGGGCAAGTGGGGCATCCAGCCAGAGACACCCCCACAGAGACCCACAACATCCACAGAAGGACCATAGAGAAGACAGTAGATCCCTAGGCAGGGTCAGGTGATTGGTTACTAGACAGGCAACAAGGCATAGGCGAGACTGTGGGTGTATGATGTCTTTCTCACATAGTTATGAGGAAAGCATCGCATGAGTCAGTGCACCAACTGCTAGTCTGTGCAGAGAAGTGCAGGCTGAACCAAAGGTCATGCCCATCAGACCCATCTACCTCCAAGTGGCTTAGGAATATCTCTCAACTGCTCCTATTGACAAGGTATTGGTGGTATGAGTCCCATCCAGGGTGGCTGGTTACAGGGTGAAATCACAGGGTGAAATGAGGTGCTTCTCACCGGGGCAATGGAAAGAAAGTCAAAACTGTAAGTCTCTAAATTCAAACATAGGTAAACACGTATGTAGAAAATGAAAAAAATTCTATCAGTCAGGTTTGATTTTAGATTAGAGTTAAAATACCACAGCTGGGAAATGGAACAAGCCCATGTGCTTACCACACAATAGAATCTTATTCAGCCACAAAGAAAAATTAAGCAATATGGTTTTTTGCAGGAAAATACATGGAACTAGATACTAAGTTAAATAAGACATGTGTGTATGTGTGTGTGTGTGTCTGTCTGTCTGTGAAAGACATGGGGAAGAAGGGAAGTAGAGGTAAGGTGGGAAGATCTAGGATCATGGAATACATGTGACATGAAAGCAGAAGGCGACATATGCGTGGGGTAAGAGATCAAGCGAGAAGGGGGAACTCAAACTTCAGGGCTGCTGGAGATGAAGCATGAACACCCCTACTGTAGAAGCAGGGGTCATGTATTCCTCAGTGACCAGGAGAGACTTCAATCCTGCTCCCTTTAGCTGTCATGGATTCACGTCTAGTTGATATGTATTTCAGATCAGACCCTTGAGACAAGACTAATCTTGCCATGTCTTTGTTCCCAGGCTTAAAATATACCTGGATATACATAAAATGAGAGCGGCTGAGCGACAAGCTTGACATTAGTCTGAAAGCCCTGTGAATCTTTCTATCCTACCATTTATAGAGCTTCAATCATTGGAAACGGAGGCCCCCGTCCAACAACTATGAAGCATCCCACAGACATCAGAGACTCAAAGCTTCTAGACCAAGATTGTCTCCAACCTCCTGTATGTCCCAACAGGGGCCTCTCCCTCCACATTCCATTGCCACCAAGTCTCACCGCGTCTACCTAAGCATTTCCTACTCTTTAAAGAATGTAAAACTCAGGTAGGTGCCCAATGTCAGTCCCATTGGCTATTGCCTTGCCACCCCAGGCCTCACCCATATGGTCACCTGACTCACAGACCTATCACATGGGACCCACCCTCCACCTGCTACAACTTAGAGATCCTCCCATATCCCACCAGCATCCTTGGGCTCCAGGACCACAGTCTCCTTAAGCCACTTGGGCATCTGCTCCAGGCCTCATTAACTGTTGGATGCTGGACTGACCGCTCCGCTTGTACTATCCTCACAGAAGGCAGGGAAGGCTACCCCTCTGCATGCTCCCGAGACGCATGTGGCTCTGCTCCACACAACCCAGTCCTGGATGGAAACTTCCTGTGCGTTAGGCTCTGGGATCTCTCTGTGTTGTGGCCACCATAGCACCTATCACACTTTGGGGTATCAGGAGGGCTGAATGACTGAGGATGGCAGGCAGAGGTCCCCACATTCCCAGGTACCGGGAATGCTGTATGTCTGGGCACGTTTTCTAACCTGTGGTTAACAGTCTGCCTTCTATTTTATGCCTTATCTTCTCCGTGTGTAAATTAGTCATTAAGCTTGGGAGAGGACCTATTTTGTTTTTATTTTATGCATATGGATATTTTTCCTGAATATACGTCTATCAATACTCTTTGGAGCAGCATTTAATAACCTCCCAATATTGAAAAATGTTAACATTTGATAAGCAGAGAAAATAAATTTAACAGAGGCTAGTCACAATTTACTTATTTATCACAAGGCTTTATTTTGTCTGATGTCTCTTATAGGTATATAATCTCTTTTTTTAATTTTTGGAAATAGATTTTTTTTTCAATACAGTTCCTCCCAGATCCTCCCCAACTCCCCACCCACACAAATCCACACCTTTTCTTTCTCTCTCATTAGAATACAGACAGGCATCTAAAACACAATAATAAAATAACATAAAAATGAATACAGGATGAGACAAACCACCAGAAGAAAGAGAGCCAAAGAAGAAACACAAGGCACACGTATAGACAGAAACATCCGTTTGCACATACATAAACCCCATAGAAATGTAACACCAAAAACCATCATGTCTATGCAAAAGACCTATAAACAAAAAGAAAGAAAAATAATAAAAGTAGTCCCCACACATATCATCATGAGACAAGGAATCTCCACAAATATCACTGAGTTAGTTTTGCATTGGCCATTTATGGTTGGGCATAGGGCTGCCCTTAAGTGGGGTCTGTGTATCTAGTGACACTTTGTTGGAGCAAACAGTTCGTCAGTTGGAGATAGCTTTTGGGTTAGGAATGGAGCTCATGTCTACTTCCTCTCTCAGAGCCAAGGCCCATCTGGCTAAGACCCATGTAGACCCTTTGCATGCTGCCACAGTCTATGTGAGTTCATGTCAGGGTTGGTCCTACTGTGTTAAGAAGGACTTCTTTCCTTGGAGTCATCTATCCCCTCTGGCTCTTACAATCCTCCTCCTCCCCTTTCTGCAGGGTTCCCTGAGCCCCAAGAGGTGGGATTTGATGGAGACATCCCATTTAAGACGGAGCTTTTCAAGGTCTTTCACTCTCCGAGCACTGTCCTGTTGTAGGTCTCTCTGCTCATTTGCATCTCTTACAAGAGGGAGCTCCTCTGATGATGGATGGGCAAGATACTGATCTATGAGTATGCCAGAAAGTCATTAGGAGTCATTTTGTTGCCATGTTCTTTTAGCTGAGTACTGTTGTACTTAGATTTCCCTTAGGTCCCTAACCTATCCAGTATTGGGTTCTTGGCCACCTGAGCAGTCCCAGGCATGGGTCCCATCTCATGGAGTAGGCTTTAAATCCCGTCAGTAGTGGGTGGTTGTGCCCACATTTCTGCCACCAATTTTGACAGCATACCTTGCAGCTAGGTGAGTGTTGTAGATCAAAGGCTTTGTATGTTAGTTGTTTTTTGCCTTCTCCTCTGGTAGCATAGAGTACCTTCCAGTACTCATGAATACTAGTCAGTAGGAGAGAACTCTAGTTAGGCACCAGGTCAGCTTCTCTGAGTTCAATGAGTTATGGGTGTTTTCCTAACCATCAGTTTGTGGAGAACAACCAAGCTATTCATAATTTAGAATCAATACAGTGTAGTATTCCATTCAACTCAACTCAAATTAATTGTGTTGTCAATATTTTAATCTCAGAGATCATTCCAAGATGCCAAAAGCTATTTATTAAGTGCTAAGCAACTTAAACCAGATATTGATCACATGTAACTTGATGTGTCTATTCCAGTTCTTAACGGCTGAAAAGCAGCCAAGGCTATGAGGCTCTTTCTCAGAGCAGAGTCCCTTGAAGCCTAAAGCTTATAAAAAGTATTGATAGAAAGGTTTTTGTACAGAATGGACTCTTGCATACAGCTTCGTTCTGGGGTAGGCAGAATTACTTTGGCGTTAGAGGGAGAATACCTAATTCAAAATTATGCATATTAGATTGTCACCCAGGAAACAAATCTCAGACCCACCCTGACTCCTAAAGCTGTCACCCAACTTTCAGGAAGTCAATTGAATTATGGCATTTTGCAATAAAGCCAGCTACCCCCAAATGATTTTAACACAGAGATGAAAGGGGACTATCTGGCCTCCTCAGACAAGGCTGTCGTGAGAGGATCAGAAGAGCTCCCTGTCCTGCTGATTCTGCAGAACTGGGTTAATTGGGAACCCACCATCTCCAGGGAGGCCAGAGTGACATTCTTTTGATTAGTTCTCCTTCTGTTCAGAGCCTGCGTTCCTTCCTCATCATAAGCCCCACAGGGAGAGGCTGGGTCTTTATGGGTGAAGAACAGAGCAAATGCTTTAAAATAATGTTGAGTAAATAAATGGGGGCCTTGGAAAATATTTTTAAGAGAATCCAGTGTCTCAGTCATGGAGAGGTCCTCCCATTCAGCTCTGGGCCTTTCTTTCCCTCACTGGGGCTCCCACACAAGTGTGGCATCCTCACAGGGGTAGAAGAAAGAACTGTGTACAGTCAGGCCTTCCCTCGCACTGTAGGTTTGAGGTTGTGGTCCATTTGTTCAAAAAAGGGTGAAATGGAAATTTCTATGAACAATTTTCCATTGCAGAAGGCCACATACACAGATGTGTGTGTGTGTGTGTGTGTGTGTGTGTGTACATGTGCACAATCAAAACATTCCTGTCATGTTTATTCATGTTTTGTTTCAGAAAAATATAATCAAGGCCCAGCCTCTCCTCTGCTAAGTGCTACCTTTAGCACAGTGTGGA
The DNA here is from genome assembly GCA_902729485.2 of Mus minutoides. Classification (NCBI taxonomy): domain Eukaryota; kingdom Metazoa; phylum Chordata; class Mammalia; order Rodentia; family Muridae; genus Mus; species Mus minutoides. The sequence continues at coordinate 1,987,221 of LR749547.1, forward strand.
TGCCTTAAGTTCAGGAAGAGCAGGCCTAGCAGAAAACCTAACAGGTAGGAATCACTCAGTCAGCACTCACTAAAGGAGTCACTGGGTGCTGAGCAGATTAAAATGCAAACTCCCAAATCTCTCCACCCTTCCCTGTTCCTCTGAGACATGCATCTCAGGTGGCTAGAAGGCATGCAATAAAAGGGACTCGGGACTGGGCTGGGAAGCAGACAGAAGCTCAGTGTAGTTCTATAGAACAGTAATTCTACTAGTTCTCTGTCCCCAACAATGAAAAGAAGGACACCAACTAGCAGCAACTAATTGCGACTCATAAACTTCAGAGTCTCACTAGGAGCCTGACCTGGATTCTCGGACTAATGACTCAGAAATCATGTTGAATTAGCCTCAGATAGCAATGCCCTCACAATGGATGTCCCTTGAACTCCTCTTGTCTGCCCATGCCTTCCCTCCTTCCTTCCTTTTGCCCCTTCAGAGCAAAACTGAAAGTCATTAACTTGACAACATAGAGAAAAAGAAGGAGAAAAAAATCACCTCAACAGTGAAACATTTGATATTTTAATTACTGCTAATTGTGATAAGGCAGAAGAAGAGAAGGTGCCATTCTTTAAATGTGGGAGACAAAGTTTAAAGGGTGCCAACGTGTTGAACACGCCAATGATATTTTGACAGTTTAAAGATTCTGTCAGTTGTCTGGCACAGCCAAGTGCCTGGGTTTTCTTGTTACCCTGCACCAGAAGTGGTGACCTCGTTCTGTGGAGGTGGAGTCCTGGAACCATCAGCTGCATAGGATGGACTCACAAAGACTGACTTGACAGCCGATGGATCCGAGTCTTGTTTCTGAAGTCGGTGAAATCTCCGATTGAACTCAACACTCCTGATTTAAGTGCGTGTGATTTACAACCTCGTGCAGATCAGCCCATCCTGACTCCTACATGACAATACTGCCACATTAGAATTGGTTGTTGGTTTTTAGCTTAAAGTCCTGAGGGTTTGGATGTCTCAGTCCTTGAGTAAAGCCCATGGTTCTGCCGTGTCAATGCTTAAAACTTGTAGGAAGTTACTTCATCTCCTAGAGGTCACTTAAATGTCTACTTCGGGGTTGGCGGGGGGGGGGGGGGGGCATTGGGGAAACCACAGGAAGCAGTATGTGGAAAGTGCCTGGCACCCGTCAGGTGTTTATAAAATAAACCACAGATGCCTTCACTCAAAATAGATTTTTTTCATTAAAATGTGATTTGTGGTATTCATTCAGTTTTCAGAACATCTCTTCCGAAGAGAACCACACAATTTGAATTTGGGAAAGAGAAAGCAAAACTAGCTATTTGCAACAAAAAGTTTTCATCTCAAAACACCAGGGAGCATAGAAAGTTCAAAGAGCTGTTGAGTGGGATAGCAGGAGTTGGAGAAGGTTTTACTTCAGGCAACAACTATAAACACAATTTACGTAAATCATGAATGCAAAGATCAATAACACGTTTCTCTCACATGTCTATCCATGTTTATCTCAACATGGCCTCTTGTGCAAGCTTCAAGCTTCACCTAACAGTATGTGCGTACAGATGGCAACCTGGCCCAGACCCTCTGACAATCACATCGGCCCACAAAAGCAGTTGATACCACCTACTATTTTTCAGAAGTTTGATAGCGGCTTATATTTTTTCAGGACAACCTAGTGACAGTTTCTTACAGACTTTTAAAAAACAATTTCAAGAACTAGAGAGCCAGCCGGCTCACCGGTTGAGAGCAACTGCTGCTCTTCCAGGGGACCCAGGGTTAGATCCACAGCTCTCATCTGTGACTCCAGGGATCCGACACCCTCTTCTGGTCTCTTTGGACATTGCATACAGGTGGTACACAGACATACCTTCAGGCAATAAGCATACACACAAAATAGTAAAATAATCCTGAAGCAACCTCACTGTCACCGATGCAACATTTTGAGCACAGTTGTCTACAGTGACCGGATATCTCTTCCATAATGAGAGATGCACATTGTCCTCCTGTGTTCTCCTCCCTTTCTGCCACTGGGAGGACTCTGCTTGCCCTAAAGCGATGACGGGCATGGCACGCTGCTCTGGTGAGCAAACCTGACCTGTATTGCCAAGTGAGGCCTCTTTGTGGCTCAAGGGAAAATGGCTTCTAATTGCACAGGAAGGGGCAGGGCACCGGAGGCCTGGCCTTAGCCATCACTCAGGCAAGTGGGTCTCAAGCTGTGTGGTCCCCACGCCCCAGTTTAGATCAACTGAACCAGGCCAGCTGCACTGCGGTTCGCTGACATTTGAAAAGCTAATGCTGGGTGCTTCAGGGCATGTCCCTTCAAGAACTTCCACTGGGCTCCTAGGACCATCTGCATGACCATGAAGGACAGAGAAGAAAGGCATACTGCCCAGACAGAGTGTGGACTGAGGACCTCGCTCTTAAATCTAAGAGTAAGAGGCTTTCCAGGGGCTTGAAGGACCATGGGGATCTTGTCCTGGCAATCCTACAAAGGTTCGTTCGTCTTCAGGAGTGGTAGCAGATACAGGCTGTCTGTCTGCCCTATAACCACCACCTCTGGAGGCCTGAGTTACATCCATCCCAAGTTTACATGTAGCAGCCACCAGCTTCTTCTCCTGTTCTCTCCTCACCGTGTGATCTCTCTGTCTCTCTCTATCTCTGTGTCTATGTCTCTTTGTGAATGTGTGTACGTGTGTGCATATGTATACATGCAAGCCTACCCACAAAACATTCACCAGTATAGACATGGTGAAGCCCAGAGGCTAACATCAGGATGTCTTCCTCAAACATTCTCCACTTTCTGTGGAGAGACAAAGTCCCTCACTCAACCTGGAATTCACCATTTTGGCTAGACTGCCTGGTTACCAAGTCCCACGCCACAATAAATATAAATATAAATAAATACTTCTGCAGCAAGTACTTGGCCCTTTATGACATTGTTACAGGTACATTCCCTTAAAAATTAATGATTATAAGAAATGCTTATTTTTCTCAAAAGTCCCCAAATCTTACAGTCATAGCTGATTAAAAGAAATAAAATCATTGTTTACCAACTCCCGAGGGACAGGCCTTAGGCAGCTTCATGTCCCCTGCTGGCCCAGGGCTGCAGAACATTATTGGCCCTCACCACATTAGCTTTTGAAAATCGACTTCTCCTAATTTTCTTCACAGGCTATGTTTCTTGATTCAAGTATTGATAAAATACCCAGAAACTCTATTGTTCTTCACCAACCTAAATTTCTAGGTCCCAGGTACCTCACTTTCCAAGGAATGTCTGGCCACCTGCATGCCATCTCAGCTTTTAAGATTAACTGGAAATCCCAGTTCTTCACCACTGCAGACACTGAGGAATTCTCTCAGCTGACTCTGGTTGGATGAAGTTACCGCTCCCCTGTGAAGGGGTTTGGGTCGCTAGACCCGAGTCCACTCTTGTACTAGCCCTTTGCAGAAGAGAAACGACCCAAAGTATTATGAAGGTGTGAAGTTGTATCTGGAGTGATCATGCTAGCTGAGAAGACACTCCCATGGCTGTCCCTGAGCCAGCGCTGTGTTAAAAGCACACGCTGCTCTTCAAGAGCATGTGTTATCCATGCGTGCTCATGTGCGCATGTTTGCAAGAGTTCATGCACATGCACACGGAAATGCGTATGGAGGCCCGAGAACTACTTTGCATACATGCCATTCCTCAGGTGTTGGCTACCATTTTTTTTTAAAGATGTAGGGATAATTTCAATTAGGAAATAGTTTTGTTTATTTATTTACATTTCGAATGTTATCCCCCTTTCCAGGTTTCCCCTCTGCAACCCCCCATCCCATTGCCCCTTACCCTGCTTCTATGAAGGTGTTCCCCCACCCACCTACTCACTCCCTAATTTTTTTTTTTAAGATGGTGGTCTCTCGCTGGCCTAGAGCTTTTTGGTTTTGTTTTGTTTTGTTTTTCTTTTCCGAGACAGGGTTTCTCTGTATAGCTCTGGCTGTCCTGGAACTCACTCTGTAGACCAGGCTGGCCCCGAACTCAGAAATCCCCCTGCCTCTGCCTCCCGAGGGCTGGGAGCTGGCTGGCCAGTGAGCCCAAAGATCTTTTAGATCCCCCTTCTTAGGGTTGGGTTTACAAGCCTACACCACCACGCCCAACATTTTTATGTGGATGCTGGAGCTGGAACTGAAATCTTACATGCTTGCGAGGCAAATGCTTCATCAACTAAACTATTTCCCCTGCCCTCTGCAATTTACTGAATGAGATTTGGTGTGAAATATAAACAGAAAATTAGTCCGTTTCTTGTTGACAAGTATCCCAAAGCACGTGGGGTCGGGGTGGCAGGGGGGGAAAGGTGGAATCATTCTTTAGTAACCTAAGAAATCGACATGATTTATCTGCAGTCCCTGGGGCACACATTGTGAAAGCCCGTGGGGGAGGGGAGGGGGGAGGGGATGCAAATTAAAGGTACACTGAGTACCAGCTCCCTCTAGTCAGAATGGCTGTCACCAAAAAGACAACAAATGTTGGGTAGGATGGGGGGACTTGTATGCACTGTTGGTGGTGGGTGTAAACTATTGCACCCACTGTGAAAATCAGAACAGAGCTTCCTCAAAAAATTAAAACTAGAGCCACCATGTGGCTCAGCCAGGCATATACCCAAAGGACTCTAAGCCAACAGCTACAAGGTGCTTGATTTCAACTCACTGCTGCCATCGCTAGGGAATTAAGCCAGAAGAACAGGTTATATACACGATGGCATCTTATCTATACCTGAGTATACACTTGCTATCAGTTTCTGGCTTCTCCGATTTGGCAGAAATCATTTTCTCACTAAAATGACCTCCCTGGCCCTCTGTTTGGCCCTGCCCCTGCCCGTACTTGCTGACATTATTTACCGCATCCTACTCGCTTGCCTCAGAACGGCCCTTCCCCCCACTTGCCAAGGTGCCCCCATTTGGTTGCTTCACTTAAGACACAAGCAAACAGCTGAAACAAAACAAGAGAAAGGACCGACGGCAGTGCCAACAGGAAGCTAGGAGACCTCGCTGAACTGAAAACATGGGAGCTCAAGCAAGCTGCTAGGCGTGTGCGAGCGCGAGTGTTGGCGTCTATGCTTCTGATGAATCTCTGAAACTGGCCTTACGGTGCGAGCACCTGTCATCTCGAATGGAAAACGATCATCTTCCAGGGTCCATCAGTCGCAAGTGAGCAAAGAAGACTTGAGAGGACAGAGCCAAGCAGCTGGCTTGGCTCAACCTCCTAACCTGACAGAGGAAGGAACCCTGGTGCAAAGGCACCCTTCATTCGCCCACACTTGTGACTGTTTATGGAAGTGGATTTAGTATCCTCACTTCTCTTATAAAGATTGTGTTGGTGGCTTTTCTTGCTGGACTGTATTGGCACTGGGTTTGTGGGAGGAGCCTGGTTTGTGGGAGGAGCCTGGTTTGTGGGGAGAGCCTAGTTGGTGAGAGGAGCCTAGTTGGTGGGAGGAGCCTGCTTCTCTGGCCCCAGCCCAGGCTCTAGCTCTGCCTTTCCTGATCTCTGCTGCCCCACCATCTTCTCCAGCCATCTTCTTCCCCTGCCCACTTTGACAGCCAAGAAATAGGAAGGGATAGCAACGAAGGCCACCAGCAGCCACTCAGGTGCATCACCTAATTGAGGTGAGGCAGGTTCTTGGATCTCCAGACTGTACTATTGGAGATGTGATTGTGACAACTATCTGTGCTCTTTATGTCTTCTGGTCATCTTTTTTCTGCAGAGCACTTACTGCTGAGGTGGGAAGGACTAGGCATAGCCTGTGCTGTCCACTTGTGGCTTCAGACTGTGCAGCTGTGTGCAGTCACAGTGGGCACAATTCCTGACTTGGCCCTAACCTGTTAGTTAATCCTGCAGCACATCCCAGCAAGTGCGTTCACTCACTGCTTTGCAATCATGAATCTCATCCTCTCTCTTTAGCCACAGAATCTCCAGTCGAGGTTCTGTTGCTATCACCAGATTTGGGTTTCAATACCCAGGTTGGTTTTTTGTTTGTTTGTTTGTTTTTTCCTTGTTCCTGTCAACCCTGCTCGCTCTGGTCGGCCCCGCTCGCTCCGGTTGGTCTCTCCAGTCCAAGGATTCGTTTCTTATTATTCTTCATAAGTATGTTGTAGCTGACTTCAGACGCACCAGAGGAGGGCATCAGATCTCATTAAGGGTGGTTGTAAGCCACCATGTAGTTGCTGGGATTTGAACTCATCACCTTCGGAAGAGCAATCGGGTGCTCTTACCTGCTGAGCCATCTCACCAGCCCAATCCCCAGGTTGTTAAGCAACAAAATTCAAGTTATCTTTGAAGAAACCTGAGACAATGTCTCTGTTTATTGCGTAAGGCTCTGTGTCTTTGCTGAATGGTAAGCCCAGTCAGTGATCCACTAGGCCAGGGAACTGCAGTATTCTTTATTCGAAGTCCCCTGAGGTCACCATGTGGGGAGGGACTATGCTGCCACCTGGATAAAGGAAAGGGAGGCTGGGGGGGGGGCTGGTGACCCAGGGTACTGCAAAGAGTCAAGAGAACTCCCTCTTATCTCTATATCTAGTTAATGTCCCCACACATGGCTCAAGATACCATCCAGCTGCCTGCTTAATATCCCTAAACATAAGGGCCAGGTGGCACTCATACTGTTTAGGATTCCATTTGACCAGTAAGTCTGGGGACATAGAGGGCCTGTGTGCCTGGCAACTCTGCTGGCCATCCAGAGCCAATGAATTCAGCAGAGGGCCCTATAATGTATCTGTCTGCATATTATAGGCCGGGAGCTTTATCCTAAGGACAGTACGTGCATGAGGCAAGGTGGCCCAACATGGGACAAGAACGAGCCAGGTGTCTATTAGCCCAGAGTCTGCCCAGGACCCAAGGTTCTGATGTTACCTGGTGGACATCAGGCACAGCAGCACTACCTGCTGATAGCTGGCATCCTCGATTTGCTTTTGACAATATCAAATGATATGAGGACTGTGGCTGCTCTTTGTCTTGGCTCTTGGCTCAGATCCTCCCCAGATGCTCTGGAGCAGGCTGGGAGGGTGTCATCGTCCTTAGCTGCTCCCCACTTGGGGGTCCCAGCCCAAAAGCCTTCCTGGGTATCCAGACCCTACACCCTGTGGCCACTTTGTAGTGAAGGTGATGCCATTGCTGTCCTTATTCTTGGACAGAAGGTCACCAGCCACTCTGGCTGAGGGCCTGGAGATCAGAGCCCCTTGGAGGCAGTGCCCACCCAAAAGGATGGCCTGAGCAGAGAACAGCACCCAGGAGGAGGAAGAGAGATTCCATAGGGTGGAGTGGGGCAGACACAGTAGAAGAAAGGCAGGGCAGCATCCAGCCTAGAGGAGATAGAGACAGGACGACTTCCATTGACAAGGGCGACTCGATGGCCCCACAATACAACTTTCAATAGCAAAATATAACCCTTCCTTTTGGCTGCTCAATATGGTCAGAAATAAATACTGGTGGAGTCAAATCAGCCCATCCTCAGCCTGACTCAAGCCTTCCCCACAGCTGGTCACACTGCCCTGTCACGGCAGTTGTGGCCTCCTCTCTATTAGGGGAAGTGGCCATCTTGTCACACTGCCGCCACATCTGCTCCGTCCCCACTTGGCCCTGTGGAGTGCTGGCTGCATTTCTGTGGCTATTGTTGCTCTTGCTGCTGAGGTTCTTGGACTGGAGAGCACTGCAGGTCATCCAAGGACCCAGAGGCCACTCCCTGCTCAGGCACAGCCCCACATAGACGTCATTCTGATTTCTAATTATTGCATGTGCATGCATGTTAGTGAATGTAAGTGCCCATCTGTGTGCATGCATGTATGTGTGTATGTATATGTATATGTCTGTGTATGCATGTTTGTATATACAAGTGCCCATATGTATGTGTATGTATATGTATGTCATGTTTGTGTATGTAAGTGCCCATCTGTGTGCATGTATGTATGTGTGTATGTATATGTATATATCTGTGTATGCATGTTTGTATATACAAGTGCCCATATGTATGTGTATGTATATGTATGTCATGTTTGTGTATACAAGTGCCCATCCTGCATACATGTATGTATGTATGTATGTATGTGTGTATATATATATGTAAATGTATATGTGTATATGTATGCATGTTTGTATGTACAAGTGCCCATGTGTGTGCATGCAAGTACATGTATATGCATACATATGTATGCTTTCATATATAGGTGCCTCTGTGTGTGTGAGTGTGTATGTGTGTGTGTATGTGTGTGTGTGTGTGTGCATACTCATACACACCAGAAAACAACCTCAGCTGTCATTCCTCAGGTACTATTTACTTTGATTTCTTGAGACCGTGTCTATCGTTAGCCTGAAACTCTGGCAGGATTTCGTGTGTGCAGCACCATACCCAGCTTCTTCTTACTGGGTTCTCAGTGACCAGACTCATGTCCTTGTGTTTGACAGGCAAACACTTCATAGACTAAGCCTTTGACACAGAATCCATTTAAATACTCTCAGGCACACCTTAAGCACCCCTCTAAGCATGGCCAGTCAGCACTGACCCTGCCCCTCTCGTGGTGCACTGACATCTGAGATGGCACTGACCCTGCCCCTCTCGTGGTGTACTGACTGACTGAGATGGCACTGACCCTGCCCCTCTTGTGGTGCACTGACTGACTGGTTGAGAAGGCTTTTGTCCTCCTCAGCACTTCCCAGACCCCAGGAGTGAGCAGTGGGGTGTCTATGGCCGCCGGTGGATACTCTGCCGCCCTGCCCTGCAGGCTTTGTTCCCACATCTGGACACTCTGACATTTTTAACACTCTACAATTAACTTTAAGTCAATGCCAGCTTGTGTACAGGTTACTGTCCAGGTGGGTGTGTCGTCACTGACACCACCGGCCCAGGCGAGAACCAAGATGCTGCCATCGGTTTGGTCCTCAGAACCATGGTGTTTTAGCAGCATTTTGGGGGAGGCAGTGGTCTGAGGGACCCGAGACCATGGACACTCCTTTCCCAAGGTGTTCAACTCCTCCAAAGCCTGAGGGTGACACAAACTCCACACAGGAAAACTAGTGGCTGGAGAGATACGGCCCAATAAGGAAGAGCGAGACTTGACCATCCTGAGGTATCGCATCTGCATATCCCATCTGCTGCCCAGACACTACTATTGGCGCAACCCACATGGCCGGCAAAAAGCAACCATTTAGTTTTTATTCTGTACCTCTTCCTCTTACTGATTATTTTTCTTTCTAGGCTTTCAAACATTTCTTCCCCCGAGGTGCCACATTTGATCTTGCTTCTGTGTTTAAACTCTTTAGCCCATTTCTTTCCTTGGGCGATGTACACAAACCCAACTGTCAGACTTTATTCCCATGTAAGGAGATGGAGGATGTGGGTGCCGCCCTAATGGGGACCGACATTAACTAAAGAGACCTCAGATTCCTCTAAGTGACCCACCTGTTCTGTGCACCTTACGTTTGCCTTGTGTTTATGAGCAATGCTTTACCCACAGCTCATGGAGAAACGAGAGGCTAAAGATTTGGCAGACATACCAGCCTCCCTCTGCCCACGAGCTGGGCCGTAGCTGCACCCACTGTAATTGCAGGGCTCCGGCAACATCAGAGAGCAATTCTGTTCTCTTCCCACAATTTACAACCTCCCTCAAGCCCTTTGGGAGAATAACATTTCACTTTAAAATCATACCACGCCATTTGTCATTTCCTATAGTCACCAAGGAGAAGCCCACACTAACCGAATCCCTTTTGGCCAGAATGAAATTAAGCAGGAAACGGTGAATACAAGCTAGGATTTTCTAAGAGGGTTTTTTTTGTTTTTTTGGTTTTTTTTTTTACCTTTGTTACTCTTTACGCAAGACAGTTTGTTTTCTTTTTGACATCCCATTTTTTCCAGTTTTTTTTATTGCGATGTAACTCATATCCCATGACATTCATCCCTTTGATACGTGCAATCTGGCAGTTCTCAGAAAATCTGTAAGACGGTGCCACTACTACTCTCCAATGCTAGACATTTCCATCAGCTCCAAAGAAATGCAGACGCATTTATAGATTCCCCGTCCCTTCCCCAGTCTATGGTAACTGTGGTATCTGATTACCCCTTCCCTTCCCCCAGTCCATGGTAACTGTGGTATCTGATGCAATGGTTCAGCTCAGGCAGGGTCCCTGGAAGAGCATTTTTGCATCTCTGGATGTGGGAGGTGAAGAGGGAATTGCAAAGGTTTGGAAGCTGTGAACCCTAACTATAGTTCTTCCTTCCCTAAGACCTTCCTTTCCTCCTCTTATGAAACAGGGTACAGTAAAGTTCAGGTGAGGTATGAGGGTGACATGGAGACTCAGAGCATCCAGCACTCAGAGAACACTGGCACAATTTAACAAGTAAAACTCAGACCTGTTTTCAGAAGGAGGGCAGGAGAGGGCAGGGGAGGGCAAGAGGAGAGCAGGAAGGCAGGGGAGAGGAAGGGAGGGAAGGGAGGGAAGGGAAAGGCAGGGGAGGGGAGGAGGAGGGTAAGGGGAGGGCTGGGGAGGGCAGGGGAGGGCAGAGGAGAGCAGGAGGACGGTGGGAGAGGACAGAGGGAGGGCAGAGGGAGGGAGAGGGAGGACAGGGGGAGGGCAGGGGGAGGGCAGGAGAGGGCAGGGGGAAGAGCAGGGGGACAGCAGGAGGAGGGCAGGGGAGGGCAGGGGAGGGCAGAGGTAGTTGGTTCCTTGTTTGCAGGGCATCCACATGTCCTGCCAAGGTGCTCAAACATCCAATTGCCCATGTGGCACCTGTCCTGACAAATACTCTTCCACCACCCCCCCCACCCATCCCCCAGGGAAAGCCATAAAGGAAGAGGGAAGCCACGTCCCACTCCGGACTTGATCAGTGAGTCTGGAATTTCTGCAACACTTTGAGCAGTTAGGCTAAGAAGAACCTCAACCAGGAAGGTGAGAAGAAGATCAGCAGCCTCAACAGAGACCTGGAGCATGAGCCCAGAAGACACTGACGGCCCTGCACTTTCTGCTCTGGGAGCTAGCCAGTACCTGTCCTAATGTCTCATCCAACCAGTAAGGAGCACCCCTCCATGACCTCTGGGTCAGCTCCTGCCTCCAGGTTCCTGCCCTGCTTGAGTTCCTGCCCTGGCTCCCTTCAGTGATGAGCAGTGATGTGGAGGTGTGAGCCACGTTTACTCTTTCTTCCCCAAGCTGCCTTTGGTCTCGGTGTTCCTTCACAGCGACACTGACCCTGAGACACAAGGCACGCATGCTTGCCTCATCCAGGGGCTGAATGTCGGCCTTGAACATTAAGTCCTAAAACACACACCAAGGAGGGAGAGAGCACACAACCAGCTTCAGACAGGGCAAGCAGGCTCTCCAGAGCAGTTCTTAAGAAAGAACATTAAGGTACCACAGAATGAACCTGAGATTCAGCAGTGACAAGTCTGGGGCCCTCCCTGAGTCTTGACATAGATGGTGAAAACTGGAGGTAGGGGCGGCGGATGGGGGGGACCACCAAAAGACCCCTTGCTGATATTTCTCTACTGAGAATTTCTACAGTAAACCAAGTCCCATTGCAGGACTATAATGCAGCCATGCTCCTGGCATGAAACCAGCCTGAGACTAGTGGGTTAATCCTCCCCTGATGTCAGAAATCACTCACCAAGGCCTAGTGACATGGTCTTTACCCAAGAGAGGGGAACTCGTCCCCCACTCCATCCTTTACTTTCCTTCTGCGGGATGAAGACATGGCCCAGAGCCCCTGCTCCCTGCTTCCTCTGATGCTCTTGGGGATCAAGGGCGAACTGATCCTGCCGACCCCAGGCTGGCCTCATCCCTTTCCATCCGTACCAGCCTTGCCTTGGTTGGCACTGACAGGGCTCATGCTTGCCATGCCCTTCACTTGCGGCTCTGGTCCTCTCTTCCCCTCCCCTCCCCTCTCCTTCCCTCCCCTCTCCTCCTATCCCCTCCCCTCCCCTTCCTTCCCCTCCCCTCCCCTCCCCTCTCTCAGCTCTCCTTTGCCCCAGCCTCCTCCCCTCATAGGAGTCCTGTTGCAAAGTGTTTGCTTCATACTTAGGGACGGGCAGGCTTTGGGATTGTGTAAGCAATGAGAACCATTGTGGCTTTCAATCCCATAACACTTCTGTGGGCATCATTAGATGCTTCTGTGGGGTTATAGAATCCAATGCTCTAAGGAGAGAGATGAGGACCAGACAGCGCACTGGGCCACTCAAGGCGTGAGGTCCCGAGAGGTCCCGTGAGGCTGCAGTATAGAGTGGCCACTGGGGTTTCACCTGCTGTTCTCTCTGCTGTCCCCTTCCCTTGCCCGCATTCTGAGAGACAATAATCAGTGTGACACACCCACTGCCAAGTACTAACACCCGGGAGATAGGTTAACACTTTTCAAATGACTTTTTTTGCTTTGCTTCTTGATTCTAAGAGCCTGCCGTTCTGTAAGCCAGAGGCTCCTTCCAGGGCTTTCGATGACTGGCACATTTAGGGTTTATTCCTTGCTGTCCAGGGCTCCTAAAATCAAGATCATCACTTGTTGTATTCAGAACCCAGTTTATCAATGCCTTCCCCAGCTTCCTGACAAGGCCCATATAACCGACCGCCAGCTAACCCCTGTGCCTCCACAATGACCCTTCTCTGCTTTGGGTCTAAGTCTCAGATTTTGCAGACAAGAACTCCTCCCAGCAGCTAAAATGGACCTGTAGCTTCCCGTCCCGGAACAAGACAGGTTTAATTGAAAGAATACTTTTGAAAACTCGGAAACTCTTCTTCCTCCTGCCAAACTCTCTCACCGTCTAACTAATGTGACCTTGAATGAGTCACTTTGCCACCTACCTCCCTACAAGGGTGTCACTGGAATCATGAGTTAATATGCAAAAGTACTTTGTGCTTTAAATAGAGCCTTTCAACAGAGGAACTCAAAGAATCATAATCACCACGGCAGCACAGCAGCTTCCACGAGACGTCCCTCGGCAGCTGTCATGTTCCTCTCCGGCTTTTACAAAGAAGCTGACTACAGTGGCAACTGTTCTTTCCAGTGAGTGGTCAACACTCTGAAGAGAAGACATTTCACAAAGAGGAAACACACATGAAACCTGGGAGCGCACAGACTTCTTCCAACCCCGACTAACACAATGGGCTGAGTAACCACACATGACCTATGCAACTTCTAGAGATTTTTGGTCCCAAAGTTTTATAAAGAAATGATTCTGGAAAAACTGAGTGGTCCCTGGATCCAGGTGAGGATTGAACAGGGCTCCTTGGGCTAACTCAGCCTCCCTTTTTAGAGCTTCTCCCCTCTCATGGCCTACATCCTCTCTCTATGGTGCCAGTCCCTCTCCTTGCTGCCATCTTCACCACATCATCCCTATTTAACTAATCACTATCTTTATTGCTATTATACCCATCCTCAACCCTATGTCTATCACCTCCATCCCTGTCTATATCCTCACCTCCATCCCTGTATCTCCATCCTCACCTCCATCCCCATCTCCATCCTCATCTCCATCCCCATCTCCATCCTCACCTCCATCCCCATCTCCATCCTCACTTCCATCTCCATCCTCACCCCCTCTCCATCTCTATCCTCACCTCCATCCCCATCTCCATCCTCACCTCCATCCCCATCTCCATCCTCACCTCCATCTCCATCTCTATCCTCACCTCCATACCCATCTCTATCCTCACCTCCATCTCCAAAGGTAGTATCTCCATGCTACCAACCTCCCAAAGGTAGCAATCAGCATGTTTGAGCTGGTCATACTATCTTAAGCTTTGAATGGTAGAAGCACTAGAAGGCCTAAATCTTGAACATTTATCAGAAATCTCCTCTCTCTACATCCCAGAACATCACTTGCTTATTTTATTCTTTTCCTCAACAACCATTTTCTTCACTAATATGTTAGAGAAAGCAGCTGTCCATGTAAGAGCAGCAGTTGACCATGGCTGAGCCAACTGAAGGTGCTGGCTCCCCCTTAATAAATCTCATAAGTCATCCACACAGCAAGAGATTAATCTGGGGAGACACTGGGAGGTTCATAGATTCACACATGCAGTTCTAGCATAGAAACGTGTAGGACAAATGATGTTGCACTGCCTATGCCAAGCAGCAAAATAAAGTTAATACTCTGTAGGTTTGCTGCATGCCTTTCAGTAAGGCATACACAAGAGAAAGTACCAAGCTGCTAACAAAACACCGTATGCATTAGAAAATATACATTAACATCAGAAACTATACAAAGATAGCATTAAAATATCTGTTGGTTCAAACATACATACTTTCTCTTTACTCCCCCATGGGAGTCCCCTAACACCACCCTGGGGTGAGAGTACCCATGTGAAATACCCTTTTAAAACTCATTTTGGCAAGCATCTGTCCTTATTCTCTTGCTGTGTGACTCATGTTATAGTTACATACATATAGTTACATACAATTTTTAATTGTATGGAAAGCCACATTTATATGGTTGGAATCTCTTGCCTGATACTCTGCAGATGGTGGGTAAATGCCAGTCATGTCATTTAATCTGTGGACTTTGAATAGCTGTCCCTCGGATTAACTTTTAGGTTTATTTGGTTTGGGGTGGTCGTCGTCACAAAGTCTGGTTTGATTTTTTTGTAGCTCATGAGTAAATATCAGCACATTGATGCGAAGAGAGACAGGAGCAGCAAGGAGTCCAGAGAAGTCTTCGCTCTATCCTCTGTGGGACGCAGCAAGGAGTCCCTCCAGAGAAGCCTTCGCTATACCCTCTGTGGGACGCTGCTCTTCATACCCAAGCACGTGGGCCTGCCGCTCCCAAGGCACAGGGATGGCCTGGGCTGGTCCTCCTGCCTTTGGCCTTCCCTACTGGCTTCAGTCCATCATGAAGTGTATGGGCAACTCTTCCAGTCTCCCAGTGTGCAAACCCTGACTGACTGAGGGCAGAGGGGATGCCCTGGGGCTGGGCTCATTCGACTGGTACAGCAGTGTGATGTGTGATGCCTTCAAGGCTCATGTAGCCCTAATTGTAGACAAGCTGGCTATGGGACACTCACCCCTTAAAGACAGCAATATTCTTGCCTAAGGAAAATATGAAACCAGAGGATAAATGTACCATCTGACCCCAGTGGCTGCTGCCTCAGCTTCAGCACCTTGCTGGTCCAGTGTGTGCACTATTTATACTATGAATAGGATGTAAGTTATACCACAAGCATTGGGAGTTATACTCGGCCCAGGTTGGTGAGGGGCATTGCTGCTCCTCAGGACTCCCCAGTGCCCTCCACTACTTTGTGAATAGCAACTCTTGGGAGAAAATGAGTGCAATTAGCATTTTACTGATGCACTTACAAAAGGGAACTTGTGTAATGACAGAGGTCCCTTTCCTTCTGTAATTACATGTCCCCAATAACTTGATGCAAACAAAATCTTCCTGCACTTGTCTTTCCCAGCGAGCAAACCTTGAGAAATAATGTTATATGCTTTTATAAACGTTAAGATTGTCACAATCAGTCAAACAGACAAAGGCAGGTAATTCAGAGTCGGCAATGACAACCTTGATCTCTTTATTTTCATCCCTCCTGCGGAGGCAACGGCAAGCGTTCCATTAAATGAGCCACTTAATGCCACAACGTCCCCACTAGAATCCCTCCGTGGTTTTGTAATTACTACCACGGAGGAGTCTTTGCATATACTGAAGAGATGCAGGCATTCATAGTTAAAGCCAGCTGCCTTGCAGCAGGCTCCAGCAAGCCAGCACTTAAACTCTCCAAGTGAGTTAAAATGAGCAGCCTAGAGGATGTGCGCATGCTCACTTTAGAGAAAGGCACCCAGGCCTCCTCCTTGCAGGGTCTGAGGCAGGTGAGGGCTTCACCACAGAGGTGTTGGCTGGATGAGGTCAGCATTTACTCAGGGTCAAGAACTGTAGCTAACAAGTGATCCAAGCTGTCTGTCTTCTTTACTAGTTTGCATGGAACAGAGAGGCCCAGGAACTTGCTCCTGGTCACACAGCAAGATTAATGCCTCTGAGGTTAGATACTATAGAGAGGAGACAGAATGGCCCTGGAGCAAGAGCAGCTACTGCCCCTGTTCAATCTGATACTTCTTAGCTTTGGAGTAACTTCATATAGCTCATTCTAGTATATGATATTTTATGGCTCTGCAGTAACACAGGAGCGAGTCTCTCTTGTCATTCTGAAGCAGCTATAAAGACTGGAGAGCCTCTAAGACCTGGCACATAGAATACAAGTAGATACCTTTACCAGGAGGAAAAGAGGGATGTGGCTTGCCGAGAGACCAAGAGTCTGCTGCACTGGGATGCAAGATCAGAGAGTTTCAGCTCCAAGAAATACCTGAGAGGGGGCTAAGAGACTGGCCTACCTATGCATGCGGCTGAGGCTGTCGCTGAGGGTCCGCAGTAGCAATATAAGTGAACTGGGGGCCGAACAGGCTCACTGTGTCAGGAGGCAGCTCTAGGAACGCTAGGAAGGATCTGTGCAGGACCAGTGCCCAGCAGAGACTCTGAGCAGGGAAGCACACTGCTTTCCCAAGGCAGGAGATGGCTTGCCTGTAGGAACTGTGAATGAAAGTTCTGGAAAGAAAGCGAACCTTCCTCTGAACCTTCTGCAAGGCTGATTGAAAGAGTTTAGAATGTCCAAAGTCCTGGGTCATCTTTCGCTCTCTAAAGAGTCACTGATTGGTGTCTTCTGGACCAGACCACACAGCGTTGTGACCAATAGGTAAATCCTTTGGGATGTATATGCAGAGCACTGGTTTTCCTATCTCACCCTCACCCCTGAGACAAGCTTTTTCTGTGTAGCCCTGGCTACCCTAGAACTGGCTCTACAGACCAGGCATGGCCTTAAACTCACAGAGCTCTGCCTGTCTCTGCCTCTCCACTGCTGGGACTAAAAGCATGCGCCACCGCACTGGATTTCCAGCCACCCAGAAAGCTATGCACGCTGTCAGATCAGATCTGAGACGTCTAAAAGAGGTTTCCCTACCTTTCTGTAAACTACCTACTACTTCTGCCAATGTGTTAAAAAGGTGTCTTGGTACATTTATTATTTTTGTTTTGTTTCTAAACATTTTTTTTAATTTTATGTGCTTGCATGCATTTCTTGCATGTATACCCGTACCACATGAGTGCCTGAAGAACTAAATGTGGGTCCTGGATCTTATGAAACAGGAGTTTACAGATGGTTGTGAGCTACAGCGTGAGGCTGGGAAACAGACTCAGATTGTCTGCAAGAGCAGCCCAGAGCTCTTGACCACTGGACCAACTTCTCCAGCCTCTCTTTGTTCATTTTTTAAAAAACGTCATGAAACTGCCACCTCACTAGGACATGGTATTTGGAGAAACATAAGTCTGTTTTCCAGGGCTGTGGGCATTTATATTTGCCTCCAGAATAAACAAACTTGTATACCTTCAAGGAGAGAGCCGCCCTCCTCCTCCTCATCTTTCTTCTCCTCCTCCTCCTCCTTCTCCTCCTCCTCATCTTTCTTCTCCTCCTCCTCCTCTTTCTCCTCCTCCTACTCCTCCTCTTTCTCCTCCTCCTACTCTTCCTCCTCCTCCTTCTTTTTGCATTGATAAATCAAAGGGCCTAGGTCCCTCAGACTGACTTATAAATTTATAAACACATGTCTCTTGCATACACATCTGAAACCAGGAGGGCAAGGTAAAGGTGTCCACAGATCTGGTATCTGGTAAAGCCTGCTTCCTCACAGAGTTTGGAAACGTGCATTACCAGAAACCTAGAATTTTAGTTTCTCTATGTAAGTGTTCATCTAAAATTCCAGCTATCTGGGAACCAGAGACCAGAATAATAGTTCAGTGTGTCCTCTTTTCAAACTAACAAGCTCAATTCGATCATTGAAAATTGCCTTCAGTTCTGATTTTTGATGTTCAATTATAATTTTAGGAGAATAAAAGAAATCTTTTAAGAGGAACTATTATATCATTCCTGCAAAAATTATATAGGGTGAGGACTCATAAACTTCAGTATAAAGAAATGCCAGAAAACTTAGTAAAATGAAATCCAGTCCCACTCTTGGGTGGGTGTAGCTTGCCCGGGTTGGGTACAACACAGCTCAGTTGAAAAAATAACCCTGAAGCACACTTTATGATGGATTTGTATATTCTCAGTGGGGGAGGGGTGTATAAGTGATTGTGCCGTATGTATGTGCACCTGTGTGCATGTGTGGATCAACACTGGGTCTCCTTCTTTCTCAATTGCTTGCCCGTTCTTTCTTTGTTCCTTTCTTTGTTTCTTTCCTTTCTTTTTTTTTTTTTTTTTTTTTGAGACAGGGTCTTTCAGTGAGCCTGGGGCTCACTGACTGGCCAGTAAGTCTGTCTGTCTCTACCATCCCAGCCCTAGGGTTACTGACTTTCCCTTCTCTATCCAGCTTTTAGGTGAGTGCTGGAGGTTGGCTGTCAGGTCTCTTGACCCACTGAGCCATCTCCAGCCTCCACCCCAAATTTTGCTTTCTATCTATGTAAGCACCTGCTCTCCTACATATTCACAACAGCACTTACTTAGGAGTTGTTGGTATGATTCTGAACCTATGTGAAACACATGACGTGCTGTGTGCTGCAAACTGTCTTACAGTGCAGGTACAGCGTCTTTCTGAGCCAGCAACATGAGAAGCGGCTGTACCCTGCACAGCGTGGGTCATAAAGGGTCCAGAGACCTCTAGACACACAAAAGTGGGCATGCGAATTCCATATGTGCTGTGAAACTGATAACACATTTGTATAACTAGAAACGTATCACACGAGGGGATGTGGCTCTATCAGAAATGGGGGAGGGGGGATGATGTCATAATATGTTTTTCTATAATTGACCCCCAAAAAGGACTTAGGTCAAGGTTTTAGTGGCTGTTGCAGTAAATGCCTAAACAAGGGTTCCTGAAAAGACCTCAATAAATCATCCTCCAACACAGGGACAAAGGGCCACCCCTGGTAACTAAGGAAAGCCTGAGAGTAGAAACCCTCCCAGCAGAGGAATCTTCAACTGGCTTCCTCCATGTGGCCCTGGGGAAAAACCATTTAACCTGGAAAAATGAGAACCACAGCTCCTGCGTACTGCCAGAACTCACCCTGCCAACACATTTACCCAACTCTGGTCCCCTCAAGAGCTACGCTACTCCTTCAAACATAAGAGCTTGCTTGTGGGATATTGTTTATGATGTGTTCAGCCTCACAAGGAGACTATGGAAGCCCCCAGAACCTACAGAATGGGAGAAACAGGCATCAAATCACAGCATTGAACTTGTAGATTCCTACGGCACACCAATCTGCCAACATCCACTAAATATGTCCGTGATTTATTATATTTTCCTTGGTGTATTTAATTACGAGATTGTAAAGTTGATGGTGACCAGGCCTGTAGCCTCCAGACTGCCGTTAATTAATTAATTATACAGAAATTCTTCCATGCAACAAAGGCAGCTGCCACAGGGAAAAGCAGAGGACCATGTTCTGGCTTTGGGGAGCGAGTCTGGGAAGAGTTGGTCCCGTGGGATGCTTTTCGGGCTGTGTGACCACCTCAAATCATTGGTGAGGTTTCTAGGATCCACAGGAAATGTTCCCTTTAAGCTGGGCCTAGTGACCTTTAATCCCAACCCTCAAGAGGCAGTGGCAGGTGGATCTCTGAGAGTTTGCAGCCAGACTGTTCTGTTCCAATCAGCTAAGGCTAGATAGAGAGACCCTGTCTCAAAACAGCAAAATGTGCTCTTTGTGCCTTGAGGGCTCAGAGCTGTCAGTGCCTATGACTTCCACATACCCATTAAACGCAGGCAGTCTGTACCCTAGAATCAGAGAGAGTAAACACTACAGAACTCCCAGCACAGTCATGGCTGCCCACCTATCCCTGTCTGCCAAGCCACCGTGCAGTGACAAGTCTGATCATAAAAGAGGGATAGATTCCTCACCCCCAAGGGGCAAGCTGCTGTTAAAGACAGCAGGCTTCAGCAAACTCACCCCGGCAGGAGGGGAATCTGGGGCAAAGCTGGATACTCCCTGCAGGCGCCTGGCCTCCCCCTTTCTGTTTTTTACTTTAGTGGTCAATGCTTCAGCCCGTGAAACCCCATTTTAGTTCACTAGCTAAAGACAGGAACCCCATGAGACGTCCCAAAGAGTGGGCCAGCCCAACTCTGGGCTGTCTGTGGAACAGAGAAAACCAGCAGAGGAGGAGGAAGACCAGCTTTCAATGCAAAGTAGAGGAAGCAGGGAAGGGAGAGCAGGGTGGAGGAGAGGCTGCCTCCTCCTGCCCTTCTCTAGACCTTACTCCTGCCCCCTCCTCCTCCCTCCTCCTCCTCCCTCCTCTTTCCTTCTCCTCCTCCCCTCCTGCTGCCTTCCTCCTACCACCCCACCCCCATCCCCATATCCTCTTCACTCTGGAAGGAAACCCTCCACAGGGAAATCTGTCTGTTTAAGAGGCTGTGGTTCCTTCTATAAACTCCCTGTTTGGTTTTTCAGGCTTAACAAATGCTGCTTCTACCTCCAAATGATCTTCCAACCAGGTTCAAATAGAAAATAGTAGTCAGGGTCCTCAGCCTTTGGGTAGGATGAACCCTGAGATAGATAGAGGTAGGTCCTAGTTCATATATGTAGATGCAGTGTCCATGGCCAACACAAGAGTTCACCGGGTCATCCCCCCAAAAAAAAACCAATTTCTTACAGAGTAAATTTCTTGCTTTGTCAAAAAATCTAATCCCCATTAGCAAAGACTAATCCGATATAACACAATAAGCAAAGACTCAGTAGAAGTAGCCAAGGGTTCCTGGGTGAGATACTGGCTGTGTGTGCAGGGCTTGCTGGAATGGGCCGGCCACCCTCAAGGCAGCCAGAGTACTAGAACAATTCTTTGCAGGAGCACAGCATTTGTGGTTAAGCTGACTAGAGTGGCTGTAGATTGCTGGAAAAGCTTCTGATATACTAGCTACATTTGTGTCACAGGAGCATCCTGTGACATTGTTACAAGTCACAACACTGAAGTAAGCAGGGATGTCTGAGACCCAGTGGCAGCGCTTGTGCAAGTCATCTGGCAGAAAGAAGTGCAGTCAGTGAGCAGGGAGGGAGTGAAAGACGCAGACAACCTGGGGTAACAGTGTGAACACATTCAAACACATGTGAGCTCCCTCAAACACACAAAAAGCGCCTTGCTCTGAAGCCAGCCAGTGCTGCTGTAAACCACTGGATCAGTCCACTGTCCCTGTTATTTATTTTTGGTAGTGGTTGGTAAGATAGTTTTTCCGATTTTGAAAAATACCTTCCTCTGATATTTGTAGTTATCGCAGAAAAAACCCAAACAAACAAACAAGGTTAAATCTGAGCCATTCACATGTGAATTACTGTATTCCTTTGAAGGCAAACAAATCATCCTGAACCTGAACCACACTTCTGCTTCCCTGGGTCACCTGGTTACATGTCATCATGTTCAGTCCAAGCTTACTTTTAGGTCACACAGGTCAAGTCTGTTGTTGTCTTGGGGACCTTTCAGAAAACATACGCAATAGCAATTACCCAAACACTTTCCTTTACTGCCAGCAGAGCCGCTGATTAAATGTCTGTGTGAAAGGTGGATAAACTCACACACAAAGCGGCTCATCTGTGCTCTGCCTCCTTCCTTGGAAAAGAACTAAAGGCAGGAGCTTCTTGGGCACACTGGTCCCAAGAGAGTGTACAGTGCAGGGCGTAGTACCCCTCGGGGGTCATTTTCTGTTACATTGTTAGGGACAGTCTTTCAGTGATGGTAACTTTGTAACAGAGATCTTAAAGACCAGAGACTCTCTACCTCCTATTCTCGAGACTGTAACTCTTCTGAGCCCAAAGCTCATGGTTTCGGCTGGACTGACTGGCCAGCAAGACCCTGAGACTCTCTTGTCCCTACTTTCCCAGTGCTAGTGTTACAGGCACATACCGTGACACCCATCTTTATTTACATGGGTGTTGGAAATCCAAACTCAGGTCCTTATGCTTACGCACCAGTCACTACCTACTGAGCCACACCCGGCTCAGGCTCTGTTTTATGAATCAATATTACTCTTTTTTTTTAATTGGACATGTTCTTTATTTACATTTCAACTGTTTTCCCCTTTCCAGGTCTCCCTTTCAGATACTCCTATCCCATTTCCCCCTGCCCCTCCCTCTATGAGGGTGCTCTCCCACCCACCCATCCACCCATCCCCATCTTCCCACCTTAGCAGTCCCCTTCACTGGGGCATCTAACTAACACCCTCAGGCCCAAGGCCTCTCCTCCCACTGATGACCAACAAGGCCGCCCTCTAACCCATTTGTGTCCGGATCTATGGGTCCCTCCATGTGTACTCTTTGGTGGTCCAGTCCCCAGGAGCTCTTGGGGGTCTAGCCTGTTGACACTGTTGCTCCCTCCATGGGGCTGCAAACCCCCTCAGCTCCTTCAGTCCCTTCTCCAACTCCTCCATCAGGGACCCCACGCTCAGTCCAATGGTTGGCTGCAAGCATCCTCTGTATTTGTCAGCCTCTAGCAGAGCCTCTCAGGAGAGAGCCATATCAAGCACCTATCAGCAAGCGCTTCCCAACATACACAATAGAGTTTGGTGACTGTATATGGGATGAATCCCCAGGTGGGGCAGTCTCTGGATGGCCTTTCCTTCAGTCTCTGCTCCACACTTTCTCTCCATATTTCCTCCTGTGAGTATTTTGTTCCCCCTTCTAAGAAGCACTGAAGCATCCACATTTTAATCTCCCCTCTTCTTGGGCTTCATATGGTCTGTGAATTGAATCTTGAGTATTCCAAACTTTTGGGTTAATATCCACTCATCAGTGAGTACATACCGTGTGTTTTCTTTTATGACTGAGTTACCTCACTCCGGATGATATTTTCAAGATCCATTCATTTGCCTGCAAATTTCATGAAGTCATTGTTTTTAATAGCTGAGTAGTACTCCACTGTGTAAATGTATCACATTTTCTGTATCCATTCCTCTCTTGAGGGACATCTAGGTTCTTTCCAGCTTCTGGCTATTATAAATAAGGCTGCTATCAACATAGTGGAGCATGTGTTCTTATTACCAGTTGGAGCATCTTCTGGGTATATTCCCAGGAGTTGTATAGCTGGGTCTTCAGGTAGTACTATGTCCAATTTTTCTGAGGAACTGCCAGACTGAGTTACAGAGTGGTTATAACAGCTTTCAATCCCACCAACAATGGAGGAGTGTTCCTCTTTCTCCACATCCTCACCAGCATCTGCTGTCACCTGAGTTTTTGATCTTAGCCATTCTGACTGGTGTGAGGTAGAATCTCAGGGTTGTTTTGATTTGCATTTCCCTGATGGTTAAGGATGTTGAACATTTCTTTAGGTGTTTCTCAGCCCTTTGAGTTTCCTCAGTTGAAAATTCTCTGTTTAGCTCTGTTCCCCATTTTTTTAATAGGGCTATTTGGTTCTCTGGAGTCTAACTTCTTGAGTTCTTTGTATATATTGGATATTAGCTCTCTATTGAATATAGAATTGGTAAAGATCTTTTCCCAATCTGTTGGTTGCCATTTTGTCCTATTGAAAGTGTCCTTTGCCTTACAGAAGCTTTGCAATTTTATGAGGTGCCATTTGTTGATTCTTGATCTTAGAGCATAAGCCATTGGTGTTCTGTTCAGGAACTTTCCCCCTGTACCTATGTGTTCAAGGCTTTTCCCCACTTTCTATTAGATTCAGTGTATCTGGTTTTATGTGAAGGTCCTTGATCCACTTGGACTTGAGCTTTGTACAGGGAGATAAGAATGGATCAATTTGCATTCTTCTACATGTTGACTGCCAGTTGACCTAGCACCATTTGTTGAAAATGGTGTCTTTTTTCCACTGGATGGTTTTAGCTCCTTTGTCAGAGATCAAGTGCCTGTATGTGTGTGGGATCATTTCTGGCTCTTCAATTCTATTCCATTGATGTACCTGCCTGTCACTGTACCAATACAATAACCCAGTTTTTATCACTATTGTTTTTATCAATACAGCTTGATCGTGGTGAATGATCATTTTGATGTGTTCTTGGATTCGGTTTGAGAGAATTTTATTGAGCATTTTTGCATCGATATTCATAAGGGAAATCGGTCTGAAGTTCTCTTTCATTGCTGGGTCTTTGGGTGGTTTTGGCATCAGCATCACAGCAGCTTCATAGAATGAACCGGGTAGTGTTTCTCTTCTTTCTATTTTGTGGAATAATTTGAAGAGTATTTGTATTAGCTCTTCTTTGAAGGTCTGATAGAATTCTGCACACTTTCTGGTCCTGGGCTGTTTTTGGTTGGGAGACTTTTAATGATTGCATCTACTTCTTTAGGGGTTATGGGACTGTTAAGATGGTTTATCTGATCTGGATTTAACTTTAGTATTTGGTATCTTTCTAGAAAACTGTCCATTTCATCTAGATTTTCCGGTTTCATTGAATATAGGCTTTTGTAGTAGGATCTGGTGAATTTTGGAATTTCCTCAGTTTCTGTTGTTATATCTTGCTTTTAATTTCTGATTTTGTTTAGTTTGTGTTTCCATGATTTGTCCACTGATGCAAGTGGAGTGTTGAAGTCTCCACTATTATTGTGTGAGGTATAATGTGTACTTTGAGCGTTAGTAAAGTTTCTTTTATTTATGTGCCCTTGCATTTGGAACATAGATATTCAGAATTGAGAGCTCTTCTTAGTAGATGTTCCCGTTGATGAGTATAAAGTGTCCTTCCTTATCCTTTTTGATAACTTTTGGTTGAAAGTTGATTTTATTCTATATTAGAATGGCATTCCAGCTTGTTTCTTGGAACCATTTGTTTGGAAAATTGTTTTCCAGCTCTTTACTCTGGGGTAGTGTCTGTCTTTGTCACTGAGGTAAGTTTCCTGCATGTAGCAAAATGCTGGGTCCTGTTTATTGTATCCAGTCTGTTAGCCTATGTCTTTTTATTGGGGAATTGAGTTCATTGGTGTTAAGAGATATTAAGGAATAGTGATTGTTGCTTCCTGTTATTTTTTTATGTTATTTTTATGTCTATGTGGCTATCTTCTTTTGGGTTTGTTGAAAAAAGATTACTTTCTTTTTGTAGGGTGTAGTTTCCCTCCTTGTGTTGGTGTTTTCCATATATTATCCTTTGTAGGTCTGGATTTGTGGAAAGATATTGTGTAAATTTGGCTTTTTTTTTTTCATGGAATATCTAGTTTTCTCCATCTATGGTAATTGAGAGTTTTGCTGGGTATAGTAGCCTGGACTGGCATTTGTGTTCTCTTAGGGTCTGTATGACATCTGTCCAGGATCTCTTAGCTTTCATAGTCTCTGGTGAGAAGTCTGGTATAGTTTTGATAGGTCTGCCTTTATATGTTACTTGACCTTTTTCCCTTACTGCTTTTAATACTCTCTGTTTAGTGCGTTTGGTGTTTTGACTATTATTTGATGGGACGAATTTCTTTTCTGGTCCAATCTATTTGGAGTTCTGTAGGCTTCTTGTATGTTCATGGGCATCTCTTTCTTTAAGTTAGGGAATTTTTTTTCTATAATTTTGTTGAAGATATTTACTGACCCTTTAAATTGGGAATCTTCACTCTAGTCTATACATATAATCCTTAGGTTTGCTGGATTTTCTGGATGTTTTGGGTTAGGATCTTTTTGCTTTTTTGCATTTTCTTTGACTTTTATGTCAATGTTTTCTATGGTATCTTCTGCATCTGAGATTCTCTCTTCTATCTCTTGTATTCTGTTGGTGATGCTTGCATCTATGACTCCTGATCTCTTTCCTAGGTTTTTTATCTCCAGGGTTATCTACCTTTGTGATTCCTTTATTGTTTCTATCTCCATTTTTAGATCCTGGATGTTTTTTTTTTTTTCAATTCCTTCACCTGTTTGGTTGTGTTTTCCTGTAATTCTTTAAGGGATTTTTGTGTTTCCTCTTTAAGGGCTTCTACCTGTTTACCTGTGTTCTCCTGTGTTCCTTTAAGGGAGTTGTTTATGTCCTTCTTAAAGTCCTCTATCAGAGTCTTGTTTTTCTGTTGTGTTGGGGTATCCAGGGCTCGCTGTGGTGGGAGAACTGGGTTCTGATGATGCCAAACATCCTTGGTTTCTGTTGCTTATGTTCTTGCCCTTGCCTCTTACCATCTGGTTATCTCTGGTGTTAGCTGATCTTGCTGTCTCTGATTGTGGCTTGTTCCTTCTGCAAGTCTGTGTGTCAGTACTCCTGGGAGACCAGTTCTCTCTGGGAGGAATTTGGGTATGGAGAGCTGTGGCACAGGGTCAGTTCCAGGTGCAGACAGAAACTGGAAGAATCCTGTCCAAAGCTACTCCTCAGTTCCTGTGTCCTGATGGTTCCAGGCAGGTCCCTCTGAGCAGAAGTGGTGGTCTTACCTGTGCTCACAGGCGTGTCCACACTCCTGGGAGACCAGCTCTCTCCTGGCGGCAGTATTTGGGTATGGAGCACTGTGGCACAGGATCTGCTCCGGGTACTGTGGCACAGCTCAATATTACTCTTCTAAGAAATTAACACTAACAAAATTTATAATTACTTATCAGTATATTTAAAATAGCCATCCTGTGTTAATATATGTAACATGTTACCATGGAGAGCAATGCTGTGAAAGAGCAGCCTTGTTTTATGTTTGACATTATGAAAATCTCTTAGATGTGTAGCTTTATTTGACGCTAGAGGGTCTTCATATAGACCCTAGCTCCCCTTCTAGAGAGATCTGCTGCTTTCTGGGGCTCATGAGAGCAACCTGGCTTCATGCAGTCATGTGGCTAGGAGATGGAATTGTGGGAATTCTTCGATGGGACATGGCGTTTGTCAATGGCAGCTTTGTAGCAGATGAATGAGGGGGAGTCAGAAACTGTGTTTGCCACCCTTGTGTTCTGTAGCTCATTGAAACCCAGAGATGATCCCGTGCCTGACAGAAGCTATCCGTATCTCCAATGTGTAGGTCACACGTGGGTCTCTGGGATGTCCTGGCTCTTGAAGCACACAACATAAAATGTCACTCCAGGGATACCATTCCCAACTGTGCCACGGGTGCTCTGTGTTGTTAAACACTTCAAAAATCAAGTTCATGGTGACTGGTTTAAGTCTACAAAATGTTGACTTTTTTTTTTTCTTAAAAGCCCGAGATTTATCCTGGACCACAAACACCAACAACGAAGATCAGGATTGCTCCTTTCTGAGCTGTTGTGTGCCTGGCTCTCAGGTTTGAATGTTGGCCACAGGTGTTGGGGTAAAGGGGCTGGTCCAAGGGATATTCATTCCCAAGACACAGTGTTTGTTGTGACTCGGTGGGTCCCATGAGATCACTGTGCCAGCTTCCATTTACTCACAGGAAATGCTACAAAGGCACCCTAGGATGTGAGTGTCTGTGCTGAGCACCCGCACTGTGTTCACTCTGTGCATTTCTAGGTGATGTTGGGTTCTGCTCTCTTGGCTCTGAGGACAGGCAGTAGTGGGGAAGATGGGACTGTGGCACCACTGGAAATACTGGAGAAACACAGGCATGTCTGCACTCCTCTGTCTGCCCAACACAATCGGCCCGCACAGCACCACGGCACAAGAGCAGGAATTGCCTTATGAGAGTAAATTCCCTGAATGTGGGCAACAGCCCAAAAAACAAGGAAGTAGATCGTTCTAATTTGATCCAGGAGTGTCTTTGTAGGAGAATTATAGCTAGTAAGTCTGGTCCACTCTTCACATTCTGTAAAAAAAATTGTACACATTAACTAGCTTCGAAGCTATTGAGCCTCCCTATGTATAGTGTGTGCCCTAGAAACAAATTTGTAGTGTGATCTGCTTTGTGTTTTTCTTCATCCAAACTGGAAGGACATGGAGGTTACAGTTCTGAGTAGTGGGTGCCCCCTGCTGGTCATTACTGGAAGTGGCACGGTAGATAGGGGCGGCTCAGAACCGCAAGGCTGGCTGTACCCAGCAGCTCCCTTCTCAAAAGGCAGAACATTTTAGAGCGCTCAGCCTCAGAGAGTGCCTGCCCTCAAGTTCATTTTCAACGGTTGAAACTGTTTGTTTGTTTTTTTAAAGATTCAAGGTTGCTTTTTGTGATTCTAAACATCTTCTGGTTTCCAGTAAACCCCGGGCACTGCCAGCCCTAAATCGTAAAGTAGGGGCTATGCCGTCACATGAGAGCATAGAGTCTGTATGCGCAGGCGGGAGGAATCATCTGTGTCTGTGTGTGTGTGCGCATGCACATGTGTTGGGCAGAAAGAGAATGAGCAGGTAAATGAAAGAAACAGTAGAAAGAAAACATATTTATTTAGAAGAGATGACATCGTGTCTGTATCTCTGCGCTCACCTGCCCAGCCATCACCCCTGCACACTGAGATGGAGCTGCAGCCGTAGCCATACCACATTGGCACTCATCAGGTCTGCATATACTCTCACTGATGCTCTTCCACAAACTGTCCCATACTTGCTGACTTGGAACCACCTGAGTCCACCCCATCTCAGCAAATGGATCTTCTCACTGGAACACGGGCTCCCAGCTACCCACCTCCACAGGGGCTCTACGTTGGACGTGCAACGGGCTGATAACTGAACACTCGGTGCCTGCCACAGGTTAATGGGGGCTCCCAACCCCAAGGGTGCCTGGGCAAGGTGAGCTTTGTGGCTTCTGAGGACACTATCTGGGGGCCGAAAACTAGGAAGGTTTCATCACTCGGGAAAGTGATATTTGGACTGTTTTTGCAAAACGTCTATGATTGCAACAGGCAGAAAGGGCAGGTAGCTTCTTTCAAGTCAATTAAGCCTTCAGACAGGTGTGTCCTGGAAATGCATACTATAGGGACACAGCTCAGCAGAATGCTTGTCCAGTGTGAGTGAAGCCTTGGGTTTGGCCCCCAGTACCACATAAAATGTGGCAGTGCCAAGCAACCTAAAGGCACCATTTGATGATGTCCCAGTGTGTGGACAGACGACCTGGACTGACCCTCCACTGCTCTTGGTGAAAATTTGCTACACACCTTTTGCTTATACTTGTATTTCTCACTGTTAAAGGCCTTGCTCTGGAAGCTAGAGCTGGAATCACGAAAAGCTAGTGCAAATAAGAATGAAATTAATGAAAGTTCCCCAGAAAAACGGTTATGCAGAAAAATCAAGTCCTTCTTAGAACTTATTACTTAGATATACATTTAGATCATTAGTGAAGTTATTAGTAAGCAGGAGACAGAGGATTTGAGAAAAAAAAAAAAACAGTCTTTCAAATCTACAGCTATTATATTACATCCTTTGGGGATTATAGCAGGAGAAGGGAGACCAGGCTGAAGGGCTTTCATGGTTTCCACAGTTTGATAAATTTTTCTGAGGTCCTATAACAATCTCCATTTTCCTGATTTTTTTCTTAATAATAAAATTTGGGGTGTTCCAAGGACTTGTTGTAGGTTCATTATGGCCTGCATCTAAACTGCTCTTGAACTAGAACTTCTGCTGCCTCGATGTTTTTCTTGGGTTAGGGGCTATTATTCTACCCAGACCTCCATCAGACCTCCAGGTTATAGGGTCAGCTGTTCTGAAATGGCCTCAATTAAAATGTTTGATACCCTATTCTGCTTGTTTATAGGTTCTACTGGAAATAATCTTCCTCAACCATCTTTTCCTAATCTTTTTGGGGGGATCATATCCCACATCTAACATTTGAGAAGAAACAATTTCATTAGGGCTTACCAAAGGAGGCTCATTCGTCTCCCTACTCCTGCATCCACCTGCTCCAAGCCCTGCCCTCAACCAGGGCTAGTCCCAGTAAAAATGAACATAGCAACCCAGGCCTGTAATCCAGCACTTGGAAGGTAGAGTCAGGAGAATGAGAAGTTTGAATTTATCCTTAGCTCTGTAGCAATTTTGAGACCAGACTGTCTGTTCTCTCAAAAATGAGAAGGAAAGAATGCATACATTCTAGACAAACAAGACATTTCTTTCAAAGATAGATGACCACTGAGAGACACAGCTTATCAATAAGAGGAGTGATGCCTGCTATACCATCTACTTCAGGTACCCAGATTCTACAGCAGTTATGGGATGTGCGCACTCCAAGTCAGTATGCACAGTGACATCCCTTCTTACACCACATTTCCCCCCAGAGGTAAAGTCCCACCTCCCTAGAAAGTTCAAACCAAGACCATCTGGTGCTGGGACTGTCTGAGCTGGCTCTAGTGTAGAGCACATGTCCAGATGTGCCTGGTCACTGAGCTGGGTGGCTCAAGTTAGCAGACATCGATAGGGTGATTTGCCTCCAGAACAAAACGAAATACACATAAGGCTGACTCTATCAGGCATAGGTGCTTTTAAATCCTGCTCAGTAGGTTCTGGCACCCAGAAGTGTGTTTGGGGAACCACAGGTCACTGTGGCCTGTTATCCATGTCTTCAGGCAAAAGAGAGTAGTCACTCAGGATCACTGAGGTCACAGGGTTGGTTCATTCTGATGTTGTTCATGTCAGGAAACAAATTCTGGTCCTTCCTCTTTACTCCACCTCTCTCATTCCCACCTGCCCACATCACTATGGGAGCCGGACATTAAGCTTAGTATGGGCTTCTCTATGTGAAAGGTGAAGACACACATCATGGTGGCAGCGTGTGACTGAACATGCCACCTTTGCCATTCCAGAAGGTGGAGACGCAATTAGAACTGGGGAATTGTGCTCCAAGAACCACAGTTTAAGCAGCCACCACAATGACAGTAGAGGCCTGGGCTGGATTCTCTTGGCACCAACTATAACACTGACTACATAGGCTCTACTGTCCACCTGCCTACCTCTGCAACCCTACTGAGGGAGATGCAATTAGCAACGGAGAGAACCAAAAAGTTCTTCCATGTGGACTCAGAAACATGCTTGCATGCTATTGAAAAATCTCCCATGCATCTAAAAATCATCTGAGGATTTCCTTCCCTAGGCACTCTGAATATGTCATTCAAGTGGCCCAGATTCCTGTGTGACATAAAGTCAAGAGACCTCACGGGTGGGCCAAGCAATCTGAAGGGCAGAGAGAGGCTGGAGAAGGCCAGGCATGGCTGACTCGTGAGCAGTATTTCACCCTGGGCATTATTCTGGATAGGTTTGCAGGTCCAGAATCTGGTGGTTTGGGCAAAATGTGAACAGGAGAGGGACACCCCATTATTGTCACAAGTTCAATGACACGGTGAGGATGAACTCTCAGAAGTTTGTACTCAAGAGGCCAGAAGCTTAGCAACCGTTCAGCAACCTAGTCTCCAGTTCCTGCCCATGCAGACTCCCAACCAGCGTGGCCCCAGTACGGGCCAGGCAATGCCTCCAGGAAACTTACTACACACTCCTGCTGGGTTGCGTTCCTCTCTCGTCAATATGTTTGTAACATATGCGTGTTATTTGTGCATTCTATGACCCACACATCCCAGAAATTCAAATGAAGAGAGTATCCCTACCTTTAGTGGTCACCAGAGACTGAGCACCTGTAACCATTCAGCACCAATACGATTCAGCGTGTGAAAAACCCCACAGAAGACCTCACAAAGAAGAGCAGCCATGCCACAGATGGAGTCCCCTTCGGGCCGTGCTTAGGAATGAATGCAGCATTGATGAGTCTTGTATTAGCCCAGGGTCCCATTCCTAAGATGCTGCACTGCGTGTACGGCAGGGAGGAAATCCCAAAGCAAAACACTTGCGGTCCCAGCAATTTTGGATGAGGTCCTCCACCCTAGAAAGTCTGCCAAGAAGTTCTGCCTCCCTGCAGCACAGAGCCCACCTGTGCAGTGGTCGGGGGTCAGGGCTCATCGCTGCACCGTAGAGCAGGGAATTGGTCGCTATAGAGGGGCACAAAGGCCCACTGTTCATATTGGAAAGTGCCACGGATTGGAAAGGGCCACGGATGGGAAAGGGCCACGGATTGGAAAGGGCCACGGATTGGAAAGGGCCACGGATTGGAAAGGGCCATGGATGGGAAAGGGCCACGGATTGGAAAGGGCCACAGATTGGAAAGGGCCATGGATGGGCACTTTCTCCCTCTCACCTCTGCTCTCCCTTTCTTGTAAATAAATCTCCTACCCAAGCAGTTCAGGTAATATCCAGCCAAGCCCTAGAACCAAATGACCATGGGTTCAAGGCTCCTTCAGCCACAGAGAGTGGCTCAGAGTGGAGGCAGGAAAGCGTTTGCAGGTGAATCGCTGAAAGGAACCACGTTTTCACAATAGCACTGCATGTCATGGGGTGGGTGATCTCCAGCCATGGAAGACACTGCACACAGCCAAATCTAACCCAGATGCCCAGAACCCATCTGAGGGAAGCTGGGCCTCTCATGCCAGGCCAGGCTACAGCACCAAGATAGGGACTGTTTGCCCCCAGAATAAATGTGATCAAGTCCTTCCTGTGCTAAGAGATGGAGCTTCTCCTCAGGATGGAATATTACTTAGTCCTTGGCATCGGGGTGCTCACAGGGGAGGCAGAAACAGGGTGCAGTAGGGCATTCAGTTCCTTACACCAAAGAGCCAGCCTCCAGTGAGTTCTGTACTCAGGAAAGAAACTGTCTAAAGCACCTGCTGTCTCAGTTCCTTTTCTGTTGTGGTGAGAAAACACCATGACCAAAGCAACGTCTAAAAGGAAACTTTGAATTAGGGGCTCACCATTCCAGAGGGTGAGACCCCACAACGAACGTGGCAGCAGGCAGAGTTCGTATCTCGAGACAAAGAGCACACTGGGAATGGTGAGGGCTTTGGAGGTGTGTCCAGTGACATACCTCCTCCAACAAGGCCACACCTCCTAGTCCTTCTCCAACAGCTCCACCAGCCCCTGGCATTTAAATATATGAGCCTATGGGGGCCATTCTCATTCAAGCCCACCACAGCCACTTTGTTTAAATCTTGTTTTTCAAATACCTGTCCTCTGAGTTCCATCACTAAAGGCTGATGAGCTCTGGAGATATCCAAAACAAGATGAAGCTGTGAAGACAGCTCAGGGAAGCAAGACAAAGCCCACGGAGAGACGGTTCCTTTGGGACTGGCCTCCACAAGGATAGCCTGTCACTCGCTCTGAAAACATCTGGACAGCTGTGAAGGCAGCAGTCACTTCTTGATGGTTTTCTGAAGTCCCCTCGAGGGACCCAACCTACCATCTTAACTCTGACAATCTGGCTTTGCCTGTGCTCTGTGATTTATTTAAAGAGGCTTTTTTAGCTCAAAAAAAAATCTTACTTGGGACTAGGCGCAATGTTTGAGTTTGACATAAAGTTCTTGTTATAGAATCATATGTGTTTTTAAATGTCATGGACTCATTTTAAACTTCGATGCAAAAACAAACATGTGGTCCCCTTAAATCTGGATGATAAAAATAAGATTTTTCCTTCCTCACATTGCTCTCCAATTCACTGAAACACAATGAAGAGAACATGCAAACATCTGAGAGTAGGCTGCTCATTTTCTTCTTTATTTTTCAAAACATGATTGTTTGGAGTCCCAAGTACATACATGTTTAAGATTCTTTTTTGTAAATTGATGAAAATTTTGATGTTTTTATTTCATAACATAAGCCCCCTCCCTCTTTTTTTTTCATTGCTTTGATAAAATAGCTAACAAAATCAACTCAGAGAAAGGACTTATTCTGGCCTTTCTGGAGGATGCTGTCCATCATGGTGGTCGAGGCATGGCAGAAGGCAGGGGAAGCAGGTTGGCAGGAGAAGAAGGCTGTGGCTACAGGCTGTCCACAGTCAGGAAGCAGAGAGTGAGCAGAAAGCAGAGCCAGCTATAAAGCTTCAAGGCCACACCCATTAACCCACGTCCTCCAGTGAAACCCCACCTCCTACGTGTTCCACAACTATCCCAAACAGTACCACGAGCAGAGACCAAGGGTTTAAATACAGGAGCCTAGGAGGAGTCAGGGGAGTATGTGGGTGTGTGCTTATATGTGTGTGTGCACACAGGGGAGTATGTGCATGTGTGCGTGTATGTGTGTGTACACTCAGGGAAGTATGTGTATAGCTGCATGTATGTATGCGTGTACACAGGGCAGTATGTGCATGTGTGTGTGTATGTGTACATATACAGATATGTGTATGTGTGTGTGTGTGTGTGTGTGTGTGTGTATCTCACAGTCAAACCACCACAAATGCAAACCACCAGAGAATCATGTATTCCTGTTGCCCCCCACCAAGCTCGGTGGTCCAATTGACACACAGGGATGTCAGAATCCCTAGAGACCATGACAGGGACTAGAAGTGCTGAGAATTTTATGAAAAACTAAGCATGCCATGCCATTACTGCGATGACCAGCCCATCAGAAAGTCTAACAGCCTCAATGAATCCCTGCTCAAGGAGGGCTGATGACAGTTTCAGTTAACCACAGTTACACATCACAGGCAGATGGCCAGTGTCACAGTTATCGCATTGAGGTCTCTCATTTTGTCTTCACTAAATCCTGTTTCACAGACTTTGAGAAGGAGACTCAAAGCAGGGCATGACAGTTAAGAGCATTGGCTGTCACAGACTGTCCTCCAACTTCCACATGGGGGCCACAATACCTAAGTGTGCCCCACCCCTGATAAATAAGTATTAAAACATTTAATATACACCCTTTTCCTTAGAAACACATTCATTCTCACTGATGATAAGAACCTAATAGAAAAGAAGAATCATTTTCCAAAGCAAGCCAGACATATAGCTTGATCCTCAAACCTGACTGTCAACCCTGAAGGGCTTGAATTTATTCTGTGAACTCATCTCTCCTTCAGCAAAAGATAAAGATGGCAGCGGCTGGCTTTTCAGAATAGTACAAGTAGAAATGGTTGTTAGGTGGACTCAAAGCAATTTTAAATCTATAAATTGTACACAAAGTTGGAGATAAATGTTAAAATAGTGTTCATTTATACATCCTCCCATGCGATTTTGCCAAGATCTGTACCGTCCTAAGTGTTTACAACGGAAACTGAGAATAAGAGGGAAAACCTAAAATAGATGTTTAAGTCCACTAAAAATATTTCACAAGACCCTCAGTGGTCCAACTGATGCACGGGAATGTTGGCATCCCAAGGGACCACAGCAGATCCAAAATCCCCAAAGGCAGCTGAGCCAAGCTCACCTCCTCACCCACCCGCCTCAGAAGGAGACAAGGGATTTGATCCAAGAATTGGATCAGTAGAGACATTGGTGTTTTAGTTAATATGAAACTGGTAATTAGTTCCCTAGGGGAGAACATGAAACAAAATACAGAGGTGAGGAACAGGGCAGAGAGGGAGTGAGGGGAGAGAGAGAGGAGGAAGAAGGGGAGGAGGAAGAGAAAGAAGAGGAAGAGGAGGAAGAATAGGAAGAGGAGGAAGAAGAAAAAAGAAGAGGAAGAGGAGGCAGAAGAGGAGGAGGGGGAGGAGGAGAAGGAGAAGGAGGAAGAGGAGGAGGAGGAGGAGGAGGAGGAGGAGGAGGAGGAGGAGAAGAAGAAGAAGAAGAAGAAGAAGAAGAAGAAGAAGAAGAAGAAGAAGAAGAAGAAGAAGAAGAAGAAGAAGAAGAAGAAGAAGAAGAAGAAATAATGTGTGAAGTTTTTAAGACTAAAGGAAAAAGTTGCTGCTGAATTGCCGGGACCATTGGGGTCAGCTGCTGCATCTATACCTCACATGGCATTTGGTAAATAAATTTGTCTCCTTTGAATCTTTCAAGCTCTTGATTAGAGTGTGTTTGTGCCTGTGATCTCCACAGGACAGGGGGTTGTATCAGGCTAGATAGCTGCTCTGGGTCTCCCTGGGTCATTTAATCAGATCAAAGCATTGGACCGCAATTCAGTCAGTCTGACTCTTTTATAGTGCCCAGAATGAAACGTCTACCTCCCTCCCTCACCTTCTTAAAACTTATGGAAACTTCAATAGACTCCAATAGTTTCCACCTGGCAGCGGTTGAGCTCAGGCCTTATGCCTTATCTCATTTAGCCTCCCCAGGCAGATGGGATTATTCCCCTAGTCCTTGGGAAAGAGAAAGTCTCAGAAGAATGAGGTAATTTTCCTAAAATTGCAACCCTAGGAGATAGTATGCCTGGGATTCCAACAGAGGCCTTTGCATTAAAAAAAAAAAAATCACTCCCTATGCTCCAGAGAAATTCCCATGGAGATCTGAAGGTTCTAGTCACTCAGAAGCCATCACCATTTACGGGTGCTTAGAAAGTGTCTCAGTTAGGGTTTCTATTGCTGTGAAGAAATACCGTTACCCAGAAACTCTTATGAGGAAACATCTAATTAGGGCTGTCTTACCGTTTCAAAGGTTTAGTCCATTATCATCATGATGGGAAGCATGGAAGTATACAGACAGACATGATGCTGGAGAGGTAGCTCAGAAGTCTACATCTGGATCCGCAGGCATCAAGAATAGAATGAGATGCTAGACCTGGTATATAGACTTTTGAAACATCAAAGTCCACCCCCATTGACACATTTCCTCCAACAATGCCACAACTCCAGTAATGCCACTCCCTGTGAGTCTATAGGGAGCATTTTCATTCAGACCACCACATCCAGGATGACGTCGACCTCAACTACAGAGGGACAGGCTGCATTCAAGGGTACCACCCTGCCTATCACAGTCAGTCCAAGATGTTGTAAGTCTAATAGGAAACAGAGCCAGCCAGAAGCTGCAGGGTGGAGACTGCCTCTCTCTGAGCTCCTCCCCAGCAGCCCCAAAAGTGGCTGAGCTGAGAAGTCAGCAACCGTTACAGGTGCCTACCGCTGATAGAGAAAAGGATCCAACCATGAGGATATAAGTTTCACTCATCTGTGGTCGTTCTGCACAAGCAGCAGGTGAAGTATGAGCTCAGAAACTCAATCCCCTGTAGTACCTGGTCTTCCTCTCCAGCATCACCAGGTGAGGTTGATAAAAACACTGCAGGTGTCTTGAAGGAGGATACATGTTGTCCTATTCAGGAATGTTGAGGAAATGGTTTTAGAAATTGTAGGATAATGACCTTGTAACAGTGTCTGCATGCCAGTCTGCAGAAAGCATGACTGTGGATCCCTGCAGAGCAGCAGAGACTCTGCAGATGAGATTAGGAATCAAGGGGTGAGGCTTAGTTATCTGGGTAACCTGGGTGGCTCCAGTGTCACGGCAATGAGCCTTCAAAGACAGAGGCAAGGCTGGAGAGATGGCTCAGCTCATAAAGCATGAGGATCCTAGTGCAAGCCCCAGAGACCATGTAACAAAAGCAGGACATAGTGGAGACAGGCTGGTCTTAGACAGAGTCCTGAGGGATGACACCCAATGTCTCAAAGAGACTATCTCAAAAAAAAAAAAAAAATCCAAGTGGATGGATGGTATGGAAGGAAAGATACCCAAGATTGACCTCTAGTCCCCACACTCTTATATACGCACACATGTACATGTGCACCTACACATACATGCCTGTCCCATCACATGAAATACACACACACAGAGAGAGCAAATGAGAGGCATGTGTGCACTCTCCATATAGCATCCCCATCCTAGCTTGTGCCACAGATGACCACAGATGCTCCTGCAAGACTTGGGACGCACACAAGTCAGGAACTTAGCTTGCATCGTGAATACAAGGGACAGAGAAACTGGCGTAGTGCCTCAATAACATACCAGGAACCCAAAATAGGCCAGAAAAAATAACCAAAACCTCAAGAAATTCCCATATCACTCACACCATCGAGATGCCCAGGGTGCCCACATGCTTGGCTACAGTGAGAGTTTTCAAACAGGACCATGACCGTCTGTCTGTCTGTGTGAAGAGAGAGCAACATAGCACACTATCCCCAAGAGAGTTGATATCATTTCCACTCTAAAGAATGGATCCCTTTCTATATTTAACAGACAGTCAGTATTTGCTTCTGGAAACTACGGTGGGTACGCAAGAGTTAGAAATTAACAATGAAAAGTACACAACGGGCAGCAGAGCAAGAAAAAATATGTTTGCACCCTTCTGGCATCTCTTCTGGTGGCATCTCTTCCCACATAACCTAGGAAACACTGTGAACAGATGAGGTTGTCCCTGGCTGACTGGTTCTCATCAAGAAAGGGTTGGTTGGCTATAAATATTCCAGGAATTTTTTTAAAAAAGTGATGGCTGAACACATACCTGATTCTTTCACCACTCACCTCACCTCACCATAGTGAGGGGTGGGGGTAATTCTCCCATTCAACACTCAGAAAGAATGGAGATAACCTCAGATGGTCTGGTTCTAGCAAAAATAAATACTCTAGCTGTGACCTCAAGTGTGTGAGCTTGGGATCAGCTCCCTAAGTATTTGGACTCAATACCAGTGTGGCACCAATACCAGTGTGTCCTCCATACAATCCCAGACTTGGCCAAGACATTTGCCAAGTGTTCCCTGTCCACATTCTGGTGAGGACTGTCTGGACCCTGACCAGTGGAAATGTGATACCGGGAGCAGGCTAGAACCTGCGTTAATGTGTCCCTCTTCCCAGTTGGGCTGTATCCCGTTGCAAATTCAATGAAGTTGGCTTCTGTGTGATGTAGACATGTCTTTACATTTTGTCCTGAATACTCAAGTTTTCTATTCAAATGAACCCGTGTGCCTTTCTGAAAGTGTATGACTGCCATGTGTCCACCTGCACCCAGTCCTGCCCTAGACTCACCAAAGGCTCCTGATGTACTGCTATGATAACCACTGTTCTCTGGTGTGAGTTAGCTGTAATTCCTACCCTGTGGAGACCCCTCATTGGAAATAGGGTCAGCTGGCCACTGGTTCAGATCAGCAAAGTACAGCATGCCACTCTGCCATGCCTGGGAGACCCCAAAACACATTTGTCAATGACTTTCTCCTGTTCTTTTAGAACAGCGTGTATTTTGAGACATGTGTGGATTTAATCCGCATGTCTCTCATGTGTTTACACTTAGCTCACAATCCTGCCATTTCATAATGGCTTCTGATGTGTGAGAAGCCATCAGAGACTTCTCTTTAGGTTTCTTACCAGGAAAACCACTTTTCTACCAGAAGGAGGAAAGAGTAAATGAAGCTGTAGTTCTAAAAGGTTGAGGCGGTTGTGTTTACAGAACATTCTAGAAGCTACAATAAGGTCTATGCTCACTGGTGAATTTCACATTCTTTGCTAAACCAGAACAGTGGGCAATAGTGCTTTGGATAATGGGAATTGGAAGGTCCAACTAGTTTCTGAAAAATCAGAATTGTTGAAACGAAGGCCATCCAAACTCCACCCAGCGAGCCAGCAGCACAAACTGCAGTCTGTACAACGAGTTGTCTTGTGGCTGCCTTAGGGCTATCCTCCAGGGGTGGGGAGCAATTGGCTGTGAGTATGAGGTAGATAGTGAGGGAGGCATGTGAGAGAAGCACAATGAGAATGACACCAGTGCTCAGCTGCGCAGACCTACGCACGGCATCTCTTCTCAGTCCCTGCCCATCCAAGGACCTCCTCCATCAAACACAAGCACATATGTGTATTTTTTTCTTCTTGCTACAAAAGTGCAGATTACTAGTTGAAAAATACTGCCCAATGGCATAATCCCATGAAGAGGGGTTTGTTGAAAGAATGGGGGGGGGTGGGAGAATGAGGGAGAAGGGAGGTAGGGAGGTCAAGGGGAAAGGGCATCAGATGTAGGGAGAGCAGAGGAGAGAGAAAGGAAATTGTGGCGGGGGGATCAATCTCTAGAACATGCCAGAGATCTGGGATTGGGAGAAGCCCCAGGAGATCTATTGGAGAGACCCTACTTGTGAGTCTTAGCAGTGGGGGATATGGATCCTGAAGTGGCCACTTCCTATAGCCAGGTAGACTCCCAGTGGAGGGATAATGACAGTAACCCACCCATAAAAACTTTGACCTAAAATATGTCCTGACTACAAGATGTGCTGGGACAAAAACAGAGCCAAGATGGAGGGAATGGCCACCAATGACTGTCCCAACTTGAGACCCATCCCATGGGCAAGAACCAACCCTTGACACTATTAATGATACACTATTATGTTTATAGACAGGAGTCTAGCATAACTGTCCTCTGAGAGGTTCCACCCAGCAGCCAATGGAAATAAAAGCAGAGACTCACATCCAAACATTAGATGGAGTTCCAGGGAGTCTTGTAGAAAACTTGGGAGAAGGAAGGACTGAGGGACCTGAACCCGGGACTTTACTGGAAGACTAACAGAGTCAATTAACCTAGACCCTTGGGGGATTGCAGAGATTGAACCACCAACCAAAGAGCGAATATGGGCTGGACCTAGACCGCCTATACATATGTAACATATAAGCAACTTGGTCTTCAAACTGGTCCCTCAATAACTGGAGCAGGGGCTGTCCCTGAACCTGTTGCCTGTCTGTGCTCCTTCTTGTCTGGCCTAGGTGAACAAGGACTCGCGTGGTCCTGCAGAGACTTGATGTGAAACTGGGTTGCGAACATGAAGAAGGGGGCTCCCAGATGAGAGGGGGGAGGTGGAATGGGGGAAGGATCTGCACGAGAGGTTACTGGGAGGAGAGGGGGCCTGGTATTGGGATGTAAAGTGAATAAATTTAGTTTAAAAAGAAAAGAAAAGAAAAGAGAAAAAGAGAAAGAGAAAGAAAAATAAGAAGAAAAAGAAAAAGAAAGAGACTCTTCCTGTCCCAGGACACGATCTCAGGAGTTACAAGGCATGTAAGTGCTCGTCATGGCACAGCCTCCAGTGCCATCAGACACCATCCAGGCAGGGACTTGATCTTTGACAAAAGATCCATGGCTGGTGACTCATCGACCTCAGTGGTGATACAGTCGCTCCCCAGGACCCTTTTGATTCCGGAGTACAGGACACAGCAGAGCACAGCAGAGTGTCAGTGTAATATGAGCAACAGAATTAGAACCAGCCATTAATATCACCCTGCATAGAAAACCAAGCCGAAAAAGAAGCTACCAAATACATCTAATTTAATATTGAATTTTATTGTATGGGTATTTTACCTGAGTGTATGTCTGCACCTCTTACACGCCTAGTGCCCACACAGGCTAGAAAAGGATATCAGGTCCTCTGGAACTGGATTTACAGACAGACAGACAGACAGACAGCCATTAGCCACCTTCTAGGTCCTCTACAAGAGTAGTCAGTGCTCCTAACCATTGAGCCATCTCCCCAGGTCCATATAAATCTAAATTTAAACCCTAGTCCTGGGGTAGCTAAGACCGGGCGTTTCTACTTTCAGCTAAACAAGCTCATTGCCAGGCCTTCCCCTGCAGCTTTATCTAGGCTCTGGACAGCCATAGTTGTAGCCCTACTATGCTCAGACTATCAGTAGTCTGGTGGCCTCTGGTTCTGCCTCTATAAATGCATGTAGGTGTTCTATGGTGAAAAGCGCATGGATCTTCCAAAGCAGCATTTGATTCTTAATAAGCATTTAAGAGGGCCATCCAGAAGAGAACCACACACTCCCCACTCTATGCATGGCTGCGACATCTCCCAGAATGTGTTCCCAGAGATGTAGGTGACATCTTTCTGTACTGAACCCGAGGCCTCAAGACCCCATCTCCCATTGCACTACCCTGGCCCCAGGGAAAGCTGTGGGGCTTTGATTCGATGCCTCTCTCTTCCCAACCAGAGAAGCTGAACCACAAGAGGAAGGGAGGCTCTTGGGTTAGTGCTGGACATTCAGAGAACGATCCACCCCAAGAGGACACTGGGGCATTTGGTTTTCCAAGCTCTGTATGAACTGGGGTATCTCAGGGCAACTGAGAGTATGGCAGAGCCTGAGCTGGACTTGAAGGAAGGGCCTGCTGCTGACCCATACTCCTCACTGTGACCCCAAGAGACGATGGCGGGGACTGTGCCTTTGGTTTGGGGCCGTCAGTGTTGCCTGTGGCCTCAGGAACCTGAACAATGGCTGGTGGTGAGGTACCCAGTGTGGAGACAGAATTCCCTCCCAGCATCAGTGGCTTGGCACAGTAGGAGGTCATGCTGTGTGATAGCTAGAACCACAGTGGCCAGGGGCAAAAGAAAATGCCCTCTCCTTCTACCACAACCTGAGGTGTGGTGCCTTCTGGGAGATGTTACATAGCAGGTTAGGGTGAGAGGAGAGGGGCAGGGGAAAGAGGGGCAGCATGTAAAGTGGGTTCTTCTTCCTCAGAGCTCCCCATTGCCTGGTAGAATAAATATGTTGTTGATTTCTAGAAGCATTTTATTAGGGCATATTAACATAATATGTAAAATAATGATAGGCTCATATGCCACCTCCTTACAAGTATGTAAGGCCCTATCATCCTGTTTACCCTTACTCCCTACAGAGCCCCTTCTCTTCTTCTCTTCTTCTCTCCTTCTCTTCTTCTCTTCTTCTCTTCTTCTCTCCTTCTCTTCTTCTCTTCTTCTCTTCTCCTCTTCTCAAATAGCCTCTTTCTTCATTCCTTCTGTCTTAGTTAGGGAGGGTTTCACTGCTGTGGACAGACACCATGACCAAGGCAACTCTTGTAAGGACAACATTTAATTGGGGCTAGCTTACAGGTTCAGAGGTTCAGTCCATTATCATCAAGGCAGGAGCATGGCAGCATCCAGGCAAGTATAGTGCAGGAGGAGCTGAGAGTCCTACATCTTCATCTGAAGGCTGCTAGCAGAGTACTGGCTTCCAGGCAGCTAGGATGAGGGTCTTAAAGCCCACCCCCACAGTGACACATCTACTCCAACAAGGTCATACTCTCTAATAGTGCCACTCCCTGAGCCCAGCATATACAAACCATCACACCTTCCTTCCTTCCTTCCTTCCTGCCTTCCTTCCTTCCTTCCATTTTTTAAAAAAGATTTATTTATGTATATGAGTACACTGTGGCTGTCTTCAGACACACCAGAAGAGGGCATTGGATCCCATTACAGATAGTTATGAGCCACCAGGTAGTTGCTGGGAATTGAACTCAGGACCTCTGGAAGAGCAGCCAGTGCTCTTAATCACTGAGCCATCTCTCCAGCCTGCCTGCCTGCCTTCATTCCTTCCTTCATTTCTTCCTTCCCTCCCTTCTTCTTCTCTTTCTTTCTCTTTTTCTTCTTCCCTTTTCAGTGTAAAGTCTGGATATAGAGAAGCATGTAGTGTTTGTCTCTCTGGGGTTTCACTCTACTCATATCTACTTTTGAGACTACCTGGTCTCCCATCTTAGTTACCATTAAAGAAGGACCCCAAGAGCATGATTGCCAGAGTGCCGGCATGTCCTCCATGAAAGGCTCTGACAGGGGCACAATAATGTGACCCTCTCAGAGTCACAGAGCTGGGTGACAGCAGGCTGCCGCTACCTCTTCTGTTGGGTCAGCCTACTGAAACTTTCAACCGCAGGCCTAGTTTTCAAACAACCTGCACACAGCCCCTTTTGGTCAACTTGAACCACCTGCATTTGTTCAAATCACACACAAAAACCTCGGGTGACATAAACTGTGTGCTCCTGGTACTACTGGGACATTTAAATAAAGTGTCCTTTGAAACCCTGAAGGAGGAGCCCAGACACGAGCCTGAGTAACAGATCAGATTAACTGAAAACCATCCACCCTGGTCTGGGCTCTGTTGAAGCAATTATTACACACATCCTAAACCGAGGGAGGTTGGGGGATAATTGGATACAACAGAGGAATAATTTAGGGGAAGGATACCAACACAGAGGGAGGGCAGACCCAGGCAGGCCAGGCTTGTAATTACCCAGTTGTTATGTGTCCTCAGATTGGGAGCAATTACAGAATTCTACAGACTGTGTAATACGGCCTATGCAGCT
This sequence comes from Mus minutoides, assembly GCA_902729485.2. Classification (NCBI taxonomy): domain Eukaryota; kingdom Metazoa; phylum Chordata; class Mammalia; order Rodentia; family Muridae; genus Mus; species Mus minutoides. The sequence goes on from LR749547.1 coordinate 2,030,786, forward strand.
GTAAACCACTAGGTGGCAGCAAACAGCAGATAAAGACATCTGCTAGATACAGACTGACAGTCAGAGGTTATGCACATTCTTAAATGTCTGTCAACATTTCATCATGTCCATTTGAGATGTCAGCAAGGACTAAATGGAGGATGTAGCAGATAAAGTGTCACCTAGCCGGTAGGCAGCTGCACTGTAAAGGTGAAGACGGACAGAAGGTTTGAGGAAGGGTAGCCTCTTGGGAACCACCTGGCAGTGAGTGGTCTCAAACTGTAGGTTATGACCCCTTTGGTGGCTGAAGGACCCTTTCATAGGGGTCGAATATCAGATATCCTGCATATCAGATATTCATATTATGATTCGTAACAGTAGCAAAAGTACTCTTATGAAGTAGCAATGAAACAATTCTAAGGTTGGGGTCACCACGATATGAGGACCATCAAAGGGTCCCAGCATTAGGAAGGTTGAGAACCACTGCTCTAGAGGAAAAATGAGAGCCACAAACTTCTCAAACACAAGCCAGTGCTGTGAAGTAACGGGTCTGCTCTCCAAAGCCCCTGTGTTATTTGGCTATATCCTCTCAAAACGCCCTCACTTGAGAGTCCATAGTCCACCAGACAGAAATGTAAATGGCCCACTATGCTTCTCTCACTTCCCTAAGATCTATACATGCATAGTATATGTAGATACACATGTGTCTCTGTGTGTAGATACATCATGTCTGCGTAGATACATACATGTCTATCTGTGAGTGTAGATACATCATGTCTGTGTGTATGTATAGATACATCATGTCTGTGTGTGCAGGTACATCATGTCTGTGTGTGTATGTATAGATACACCATGTCTGTGTGTGTAGATACATCATGTCTGTGTATGTATAGATACATCATGTCTCTGTGTGTGTATAGATACATCATGTCTGTGTGTGAAGGTACATCATGTCTGTGTGTAGATACATCATGTCTATGTGTGTGTGTAGATACATCATGTCTATGTGTGTGTATAGATACAGCATGTCTGCATGTGCAGGTACATCATGTTTGTACATGTAGAGACATTATGTCTGTGTGTGTGTAGAAACATCATGTCTGTATAGATACATCATGTCTGGGTAGATACATCATGTCTCTGTGTGTGTGTGTGTGTGTGTGTGTGTGTGTGTGTGTGTGTGTAGAAACATTGTGTGTGTTGAGACATACATGTTGTATATGTAGATACATCATGTCTGTGTAGATACATGCATGTCTGTGTGTGTAGATATATCATGTCTCTGTGTATAGCTATACCATGTCTGTGTGTGTAGATGCATACATGTCTGTGTGTATAGAGACATCGTGCCTGTGTGTGTAGAGACATCATGTCTGTGTTTGTGTAGATATATCATGTCTCTGTGTGTAGATATATCATATCTGTATGTATAGATACATCATGTCTTTGTGTACAGGTGCATACATGTCTGTGTGTGTAGATACATCATTTCTCTGTGTGTAGATACATCATATCTGTGGTACACCAGAAGATTTTTGAGAAGTAACTGAAACAGCCTGTTAGGCTCCATCAGGGTACAATACAAACTACAGTTAAGTAGCATGTGTGCTTATTTATCTCCTTAACACATATTGAGGGTCTATAATAAGCTATAGCTACGCCAAGGCAACTGTAAGGATAAATGTTTTCTCTGGCAATAATTATAGTGTAGAGGGTCTAAAAACTGCCACCAGGCAAACAGAAACTGTTAGGTACACGTGCTTCCAAGTGCTTCCAAATGCTTTGCTAGAGGCAGGCTTGGGAGCTCTGTGGTTGGACATGCTTGCTGTCCTGGGGGGGACCGATGATCCCCAGGAGGTAAGGAAGAAGGAGTGTGTAGTCAAAAATAGCATGCAGTCACTCCCTAGAAAATCTGTAGTTAAGGCTAGCCCTAAGATATAAACTAAACGTGAAGGCTGAAAGTGTCCAATGTCAGCCCTCATAAATGCTTGAAAAACCAGAATAAAGAGCCTTTGTACATCCCCCATTCATGTCTCCTGGAGCCCCACAGATAGACACCTCTGTCAGAGTGTCATGAGGAGATGGCAGAGATTCTGAACTACAGAGAGTAGTCTCCATCACTCTGGTAATTCAGAAATGGAAATACAAGGTACAGTATTCAGTAGAGTTTTAAATAAATAAACATGTGTTCATCATACTTGGAGACTAAGTAAAAACATGAAAACACAAGTAAGGTACAGAAACTATTCCAGAATACCAGGGAGACTTGAAACTAAACCAAATCAATCTGTAAAATAATCAAGTAATAATCAATTCATAGGTTCCACCGTGAATTAGACATGGCTAAAGAGAGAATTTGTAAATGGGGAGACAGACATGGAGTCATTGGGACTTGCATGTTTTCCCTAGGAACGATCCCACCATCAGAGGATATAGAAGGAGTCCTACAAGCTGGTCAATTTCCCCCTGACCCTCAAAGCCTCAGAAACACCATCTTCAGTGCTTGTCATGACACCCCACTGGCCTGAACTGTGTGGACAACCTCATCAGAAGAAATACAGACTCCTAGGTCACCTCTCATCTGCGGCTCTAGTCCCTGTGAGCTCAGTCTACATGTGTGGTATCTCTATTACCAACCCTCCCAACTTCTTAAACAGTTTCATTATGTGACATATGAGGCAGTGTTTGGCTATTTACATCACTTACCTGTCTCTGTATCTTTCCCTTCATTTTTGTCCCACAAGGAGCAAAGCTCGCCATAGAGGAATGAGCTGCCCAACCCCACTACCTAATCGGTGACTTCCCTCAGCTTTTCTCCCTAGATCCCTGCTGTCTGTTAAGACCTGAGTGCTAGGTATCAATTGTGAAGGATTTTTCTCTCCCATTCATGTGTACAGGTAAACCTGCCTTCTCTATTTTAGGTGTGTGCTCATTAACCTCATTCTAGTTTCATTTCCAGTCAATGTGTTAAATATACAGACCCATCATTGTGGGGAAGACAAGGCAGGACCTCTAGGCAGCTAGTCATATCATAGCCACTGATGAGTGGACACAGAGGAAGCTTCTATGTTCCCAGGCTTGGCTCTTTGAGGAGAGAACATATGCTCCCTCCCTAGAAAATCTGTGGTTAAGGCTAGCCCTAAGATATAAACTAAACATGAAGGTTTAAAGTGTCAGATGCCAGCCCTCATGAATGCTTAGAAAATCATGTTCACTGCCTTGTTTACCGTGTTCAGCTCAATTCCTCCACTCTTACACTACTTAGGAATCCCTGCCTAGGGAATGATGCCATTCACAGTGGACTGAGTTTTTCCATATCAGTTACCTTAATTAAGACAACCCCACAGATATGCTCACAGACAAACCCAGTACAGACAATCCCTCAGAAACTTTCTTTCCTGCTGACTCTAGGTTATATCAAGTTGACTACGCTAACCGTCCCACTTTGCAACATTCTAAGTCATTTGTAGATGCCTATTTTATTATTTTTCCACTTTCCTATCTTCCACCTTCTGTAACATAATGTCCAAGATGGCTGATATCTTTGCTTTGTTTTCTGGACAGTGTGTGGCTCAGAGGAAACATCCCATAAACATATAAGAACAAACAGTCCATGGTCTAACAGCTGTTCAACCAGAGACCCTGAAGGAAAGGAGCTTGGACATAGACCAGCTAAGTCTTGAATATTTGACCAGCATCACTCCTGAGACAGGAAATAAAATGAACCACAGGCTGAAGAAGTATGCAAGCAAAGGCCTGATGTTTTCAAGCATGGCGGAGCTCAATCAATCAAAAGCCCTCTAATGAATTCACAGCACCAGCGCTACAAAATCAAGCCAATCAACAACACTCCAGAATTGATGAGGGAGGGGTTTATGCAAATTTAAGCCAATAAACACTCCAGCATGGGTGAGGGCAGAACTTATGAGACCACTCATAATAGCTGATGAGCTATTGGCAAGTGGTGGCTGTTGAGGGCGGGCTAAGCAGGTGTCATTTCTCTTCCCTGGACTATAGTTCCAGGGTATGAACTATAGTCAATTGTCCATGTTCCTATAGATGATCCAACACCCATGGGCATGCAGGTAGAATAAATTGGATTATATCATTTAAAAGAAAAGAACATAAAGGTGAGAATGATTGGAGGATCTGGGAGGAGTGGGGGTTGTATTAGTTATAATCAAGATTAACTGTATACCTGCATGATATGAAATTATCAGAGAACAAGTTAAAATATTCTAAAATGAAAGATCTTCCAGCACAGCCCTCTGTGTGCCTGCGCTCTGTGTTCCTTATGGTCCTAGGTTCCATCATGTCTTCCAAGAATCCACTAATAGACTGCCAACTACACATTCCCCAAACCTAACTAGCAAAGTAGATTTTGTGGGATAGGGTTGACCTTTGGAGATCTCCATCAAGAACAGATGTCTAAAGGGCCTGGTGGCATGTGCATGCCTCTCATCCCAGCACTCAGGAGCCAGAAACAGGAGGATTTGTGTTTGAGGCTAGCCTGTGTTATATAGCCAGATTCTTCCCCCAAAGGCAAAAATAAACCAACAAACTAAGATGATTTGTACACAATTTTTCCAAATGCAGAATCCAGGGTATGAATCACTATACTGAGAAACATGGGCTTCAGGCATCAATCAAGAGAGAACGCTTTTGAGATGGCTGGGTGTGAGTTCACGCTGCTATTACCACTAACAGCCAGCTGCTTCCTGAGTTCACATGCAACAACACGCCCCACCACATATACCCTCACAGCTTCCAAGTGAAAACATGCCAGAGTCAGAGAAACCAATGGTTCTGCCAAGCCCTGTAGCCTGGATACCCACAGCATATATTCATATAGACATCAGCACCAGGAGGGCCATATCCTTCCAATACACCTACCATTATTCATATGATACTCCTGAGCAGGAAGTCCATTCAAAACTTGCCCCTCCCCAGACCTTGCTTGCTCTTCCACAGAAAGTGGTCTGAAAACTTTCCTCAGTTTGACCTGAGCAGCCTCAGCCCAGGGATGAGCTGCTGCTGGACCAGGAACGCAAGCATCCCTTCTTGTCTGTGATCACATACTTGTTGTGTGTTTGCTCACTCCATCCTCCCAGTTCCCCCTTTATTCATCTGTGCCAATGTGCCCGCTCACGTGCCCGCTCACGTGCCCGCTCACGTGCCCGCTCACGTGCCCGCTCACGTGCCCGCTCACGTGCCCGCTCACGTGCCCGCTCACGGTTCCTTTGTACACTCCACTCCCTTCCTCCCTCAGAGCAGTTTCCAGTGACTTTAGAGTCTCTGATGGGGAGCTAGGGATCTCCAGACTGCCACTCTGCAAGCTAAAACTATCCAGTGGACTTCACCCGGCAAAGATCAAAGTCTGATGTCTTCCTCTCCCGCCAGATGGCAGCAGACACGGGGAGATGCCTGGATGGCGGTGCAGGGAGGAAGGATCTAGTGGAGCCTGACAGTTGGCCAGTGCCATTTGTTTTCTAAAAAAAAAAGTTGGACTAGATGATGGGGAGAGGACTGGTGGAATGGAGCCAACATATCTCACAGCAGCGGCCCAGGGGTAATGGCTTTAGCTATGTAACCCAGGTCCCAGACCCTTGAGTACCATCAGAAGTTCCTCCTACAATGGAGTCCTGAAAGACCGTTGGACTTGATCCCTCCCCTCCAGGCAGGTAGAAGTCCTTGCCACATCCCAGTCTTTTTCAGCAAATCCCTATTGGGCATGCAGGGCTTCCCTGCTTTTCCGAAGATTCATGCTGTCATAACATCTAGGACAGTGCCATCTTCAAGTGAAGATGCTGGGTGAATCTCTGTGTTTGCTACAATTTCACTCAGAAACAAAGAGAACCTTGTCTGCCTGTATATCCAGACTTAGGAAAGACGGGTGTTGTTTCTGTATCGCTGAGGGGGGCCCACAAAGCCCATGCAGAGGACTGATACATGGAATTCTCAGTTCACCTGTCATCCCCTGGTACCTGTTTTCTTGCACCCCAAGTTCTAGACAAATGAAACCCCTCTCTCACCTTCCTCAACATTGTCTTTTGTAGATTGTCCTTTTAGTGGAAAAGCCTTAAATGTCTAAGGCTTGTGGCTAAGGCCTGTGGGTTGTATGTAGCTCCCTTTAGTGATATAACAATTGCCTCTAGTGTAGGATACAATGGATAGGTTGTGATTTTCTCCACTTTTGAGGCCATTTAAAGGAGTTTATCCCCCAAATAGATTTAAAGTAACTGTCAATGCTGCATATGAATCTTCCCCCTGCCCCCATGTGCTCTCAGCCACTCACTTATCCCATTTCACCTCATTCTAAGGCCAAGATGCCCTGCAGGAACCACGGGAAGGTGGCCACAGAGGTTCTCCAGCCTCTGAGGTCATCACAGGAAAACCCCTTGTCACTCAAGGTCACACACAGTCACACACTGAGTTGGGGGAGATCCTGGTGGGTTCGGGTGCAAAAGAATCAGAAAGAGTTCTAACATGTTCCAGGATCCCATAAAACACACAGAAAAGGGAACAAGCATTATCTCCACACTTGGGGCTAACCACACATCTCCAAAATTATGGCCAGTTCCCAGAGATACATTTTAGAATGGAACTCTAAGGAATTGCTTAAATCTAGTCCCACAACCCCATCCCCTAAAGAAATCTGGCAAGAAAAGAAAAAAGTCTCAAAGTATTTTAAATACGTTTAAATTTTTGTTGGGCCACATTCATAGTTATCCAAAGTCACATGATTTAAAAGCTATGGGTTAGACACCGTGATTTAAACAAAAGAGAGTAAAAAGGACCCAGTGTATGGCTCTGGGGCAGGGTGCTTTTTGATGCTTAGTGGGAAAAGAGATAAGAAGATCAGCTGAAGGAGCTGGAGACCGAAGTGAGGAGCCACAGACACAGGAGCCCACACAGGGGCCATTCTGGTAGCTCTGTAGAACGCTGGTGAGAAACAGGGACACTGGCAAGATGGTGAGCTCAGAGCCAAACTACAGAATAGCAGATGGAGAAGTCTGGCCTCTGGCTTCTCCCCCCAGTCTGCCTGTCACCCCCTCTCTATGCCATCATCCAGCCTAGAATCCCCTCCATTTCTGTTCCCTCTCTTCACACTCCTGATTGGCTAATCAGGAAGATCTGCGCACATTATGACTTATCCTGTTCAGTTTGGGATTCCCACCCTGGGTTTTAGGTCCGCTTACATCGTGTGTTACCAAGTGGCGTCTGAGACAAGGAATCTGTCTTCCCATACTCTTATGATAATCTCTAGTGCTTGCATGGCTCTCCTCTTCCACTTACATTTACCTGTCGGTTCTGTAGGCACCACCATCCACACACCCGTGCAGCCCTTTTGCTACAACACCCCTAGGTCATGCCACCCCTGCGCTGCCCTCACACAATCCACCTCTGTACATCTCCAAAGCTTCTCAACAGGCCCCACATCCTACCCACCAATCATGCTTCACAAATAAGACCAGTCATCTTCCTGCTGCTCCAAAAGCACACACACTGCCTATCCACCTTCTCAGTAAATGCCAAGTCTACTGTGGCTTTCGAAGCCTTCTGTGACCTGGTCTCCCCTGGGACCCCTCAGCTCCTACCCTCCCTTATCCCCTCACGTTTCTCCTTCAATCCTTTGGGTCTCTTCCCAAGACTGTCTGATGCAAGCTGGTTCAACCACTCTGGAAATCAGTCTGGCGGTTCCTCAGAAAATTGGACATAGTACTACCGGAAGATCCTGCAATACCTCTACTGGGCATATATCCAGAAGATATTCCATCTGGTAATAAGGACACATGTTCCACTATGTTCATAGCAGCCTTATTCATAATAGCCAGAAACTGGAAAGAACCCAGATGTNAGCTATTAAAAACAATAAATATATGAAATTCCTAGGCAAATGGATGGATCTGGAGGCCATCATCCTGAGTGAAGTAACCCAATCACAAAAGAACTCAAATAACATGTACTCACTGATATGTGGATATTAGCCCAGAAACCTAGACTACCCAAGATACAATTTACTAAACACATGAAACTCAAGAAGAAGGAAGATCAAAATGTGGACATGTCACCCCTTCCTAGAATTAAGAACAAAGCACACATTGAAAGAGTTACAGAGATCATCTGTGAAGCTGAATCCAAAGGATGGACCCAATGACTGCGGCTGCCAGGGATCCATCCCACAATCAGCCACCAAACATAGACACTATAGCATATGCCAGCAAGATAGTGCTGAAAGGGCCCGGATATAGCTTTCTCGGGGGAAACTATACCAATGCCTGGCAAACATGGAGGTGGAAGCTCACAGTCAGCTATTAGATGGAACACAGGGTTCCCAAGGAAGGAGCTAGAGAAAGTACCCAAGGAGCTGAAGGGGTCTTCAACCCTCTAGGTAGAAGAATAACCATGAACTAACTAGTACCCCCTAAGCTCATGTCTCTAGCTGCATATATAGAAGAGGATGGCCTAGTTGGACATCAGTGGGAAGAGAGGCCCCTTGGTCATGCAGACTTTATATGCCCCAATACAGGGGAATGCCAGGGCCAAGAAGTGGGAGCGGGTGGGTAGGGGAGCAGGGCCGGGAGGGGAGAGGGTATAGGGAACTTTCTGGATAACACCTGAAATGTAAATGAAGAAAATATCTAATAAAAGTTGGGAAAAAATTTTTTAAAAAATAAAATAAAATATGGATATACACCAAAAAAAAAAAAAAAAAGGCTATCCAAGAAACAAGCATGCCTGGATGCCACAAGATATCTGCCCTCCTCTGGTTCCTTCTTGTTTTGCAGAGCAGTGTCATCTGACAGCTATATACGTGTTCAACAATGGTCTCTCATTCATTCTCCTCTCTCTCTCTCTCTCTCTCTCTCTCTCTCTCTCTCTCTCTCTCTCTCTCTCCAGGATTGGAGCTTCTTAACTAGAGCATCTATCCCAGATAGATGCAGAAGGCCTGATGTAAGAGCACAGGCAACAATTCTTGAATTGCTGCATGGATTTGAATACCACTGTGCTGGTTAGATTTGCATGTCACCTTGCCACTGCTGAGAATCACCTATGAGGAGAGTTTCAGTGAAAGGTGTGTCTAGATCAAGTTGGCCCGTGGGCATGTCTATGAGGATTGTCTTGATTTTTAAATTGTGTAGGAGTGCCCAGTCCACTGTGAGTGACACCATTCCCTATGTAGGTAGCCCAAGGCTATAAAAGCAAGCAGAGCACAGGCCAGTGTGAGCTGGCTAGCAAGCATCCTCCTCCATGGTTTCTGTTGACTTCCTCAGCTGTGGGTTAAGTTCCTTGGTCAGAGGTACTGCTGTGTGGAGTCGTAAGCAGGCAGCACCGATGGATTCGTGTCTCTCTGCTCTTGACTATGGATGGGATATGGCTAGCTTACCTGGCTTCCTGCCTTGATTAATTCTCCATGGTGGGCTGTATCCTAGACTTGTAAGCCAAATAAACTGTTTCTTCCACAGGTTGCTTTATGTCAAAGGTTTTTATCACAGCAACAGGAATAAAATTAGAATAGTCAGCATACTAGATTATGTGGGGGAGAGCCTTTGGCAGCCATAGCCTGGATCTAGATACATGACAGAGATTCTGTGAGCAATTCAAAGTAAAAAAATGTAGAGCTCAGCACACTCTTCCCTGGGTTTCAGCTATAGGTGACATTTAATGATGCACCAGCACTCAAGATTTTCAACTTGCCACTACCTTCCTAGGGTAAAAACAGTATCTCCCTCTGCTTTACAGAGCAGGGTTGCTTGGTAATCTCTCCCCCTCTCCCTCTCCCTCTCCCTCTCCCTCTCCCTCTCCCTCTCCCTCTCTTTCACATACACACATCAGACATGTCATGTGGGCAAGAGTTAAGGAGATCAAGGTACTAAATAATAGGATTCCCACAAATGTGCTGGCAACTTCCCGTACCCCTCAGCCTCTGGAGTTTTGCATAGCATTAACGGACAGATGGAACTGTAAAGGGACTTCTGTGATATATGCCTCTAGAGACATGTGGAAGCTGAGCTCTTTCTAAAATAATGAAGACGTCCACCCAATAGGTCTACCCCATCCCATCTGTTCCTCCTCCCTCCATGTGCAAGTATACTTGTTGGAGAATATGGAAGACTGACGTTGAAACCCTTCCTCTTCAGGCCAGTGTGTTCACCTTGGTAACAGAAAAAAGGTTAAAGGGAAAATCTCCCTTTTCTCCCAAACCACAGTCTCAAAGCCAATGTTCTGCATGCCTTATAAGGACAAGCCACTTCATCCTGTGCAGTGATCCTGGATCCTTAGGGTAGATTCTTGGGTAAAAATAGTGCTGACTTCATAGTGTTCCCTGCACCAACCAGAATATGACTATCTGTGTGCTGGTTAAGGTCACTGAGACAGTTAATGCTAGGATCCAGATGAAGTAATGAAAAGGGGCTTTTCTTCTTACTCACGGTGACAATACTATAGGCCCTGGCCACTGTGCAGTCATTAACAAGTGGGAAAACAGAGCAGACTTATCCCCACCTTAACCCTTGAGGAGCCAGTTGGGACAGTTCAGAGGGGAGAGTATGGAAACACAGGATCTTGCCTGCTTCTACAGCCTCCCGGCACCAGGCAGAACTACCAGAGTAAACTCAGCAATCCCAAAATACATTGACATATGCATATGTACACACATGTACACAAACACACACTAATACACACAAATACATACACACTCATGCAAGCACACACACCCTATATAGACCACCTCTCTACTATTTTTTCTTAGATAATCGGGAGCTTCAGGTCACATAAGATAAGCTCTTTAGTAAAGCAAGAGGCCCTGCCACACCCACCATCATGCCCCAGCCTCACCACCACCTCTCAGACTGGCTAAACCAGGTCATATACTTTTAAAAGTGAGACAACTGTGACCAAGGGAGGTAAAATAATTAACCTCATGGTCACAGACTAAGCCAGTGACCATGGCCTCTGGCACAAGGGACAACAGGCAAGTGGTATTACTTACTCCCCTGCCTCCTCAGATGGTCACTCTTTGGGAAACTTGACCTTGTCCGTACAGCCCAAGCAATCCCAAGTGGGGTCATCTGCCCAATAATTCTCTACTGTCTTTCACTGAGTTTTTCCCATCCAGGACCTAAAGGCTTCTTGGCTACTACATAGCGGAGGTCATTTGTGACGGGGTCTCAACCTCTGTGTGACACATGAAGCTCTGTAGGAAATGATAGCATGTTTCATGTCACACAGCTTAGTTGCTGTGTGTAGCATTAGATGCTATAGCTCAAGGACACATGGGAAAGAGAAGTGGGCTCCTGGCTTCCTTAGAACACAGATTCAGGGGGCAATGAATCCCGTCGTTCTCAGAGGTGTCTGAGGTACCACTGCAAGGACGTTCAGAAACAGTTTGGAAGTCTAACTGTCCAGCCTGCTAGCTCCCGGTGCCAGCATCAGAAAGCAGGTGGCTTCTCTCTGGGGCTGGGGCCTGCTGGCTTTACACAGAAGCTCCCGGAGGCTGACAATGGCCCCTCTCTTGGTTTCCTTCCTCACTCGGAATGCAAGCTGAGAACTCTAGCCTCCCTGTTCCTCTTCGGCATCTCCATCCTTCCTGACTCTCCAAGTCCTCTTCATCCTCCAAGGCCAGTGGCTCTCTGTGTCCTTGGCTTCTGCCCCTCCCTACAGAGCCCTTCTTTCACCCCCTTCCTTCTGCACAGCTTATGTTCCTGCCCTCTCCCCTCCCGCCCCTGCATCCCCTCGCCCCCACCCCCCATAGTGAATCTTTGCCCCACCTCTGCTGATAAATCCGACATTTATTTATCTTGTTTCTGTTCTCCTTTCTCTCCTAGAATAAACAGTCCCCTGTGATTCCAGCAAGCTTCTTCTCAACTCTGCCTATGATGGTCAGGAGCGTGTCTACCATGAACTGGATGCTTGGCAAACATGTGATGAAGGACTGATGGGAGCTGTGTGGCAGTGACATAACCACAGCTCGGTGGGACAGCAAGAGATGAACAGACTAGTGGATGCAGGTTTCAGCAAAGTGCTGCAAGGCCACCAAAATGCTGGTGACAGGAGAGGTGACATGGCCACCAAGTCGGGAAGTCAGAAGTCAGTGTCCAGGAGCAAATAGTGAGGTGGTATGCTTGCACCCTCTGACACATGGGTGAGAATGTTTTAATTGCTCTTCTGAAAGCCACACTGCCACTAGCCAAACCCCTGACAGACTGGCCAAGTCCAGTACTTTTTCTTCGGAAGATTCTCAAGGCAAACTAGTGCACACATATCCATGAGCCCAGTGTGCGTCTGACCAAAAGCAATACCTCAGAACAAAACCAATACTTCCAAGGTTCCCTTTATATCATTTTTTATCCTATTGATTAAAAGATTAAAAAATGATTACTTACTTAACAATTTGGGGCAACAGTTAGCCCAACTAATAGAGTAAGAACATAATTAATACATCTTAGGTATTTAATCCCATCATACCCTGTAGGGTTGCATAAATATATACACTCCCTATCCCCAAGGTGGGGTCACCTTTGGGCACAGCCCTCAGTCTTTCATGATGAGTTTGGGGTATTTATCCCATGGATTTAGTGGCCTGTCCAGAGGGAGCCATTTCAGAAGTGATTTGCCTGCATATGAACAGACCAGCAACCTAGCCAACCTAGGCCCATGCCAGACTCTGACCGAATCCATGCAATGTATCCTGAAGGTCACTACAACTCCTATTGACCTCTCTAATGGCACTCACCAATTCACAGCCTGTGCAATATCCTGTCAAGTGTCTCGCAAGCAACCACTGGAAAGGCTTCAGATTGAAATTGAGAGAAATAGTTTCTGTCACCCAGTGGGCACACAGAGCCTTCTTGTCAGACACCCTCGTTTATTTGTAGTCTTTATAATCTATAGCTCCATGCCTTTCCAATATCCTCAAAATTCCTGGAGCGTGCATTTATATTCTCAAAATTATATCTTTGCAACATCCAATGTCAATGTTGCAGGTCCTGCCATGACTGTTATACACTCAGACTTAATAATATCAGAGATGAGTTGACAGGTCCTGTGGGTTATACTTTTTATATTTTGGACAAGGAGCCCTTTGGATGTTGGCTGTTGAGTTTCAAGTCAGCGGTTAATGTAGCAAAGCGGCCAGTCTGCTTGCTATGGCATTCTTCAGAAACTACATCATCGTTTCCTGAGAGCCAGGTCTAGGGAGGGCTGAGGAAAACACTCAGGGTTGATCGCATCGGGGGGATTGGTTGAGCATGGGCCTGGTGATAGACTCTATTTTTAGCTTGGTGATCATAGAGCGCTCCTCTGAGGAGACTGCTCCGCAATCAGTTTCCTCAGGTCTCTCTAACTGGGCGTCATCTCTAACATGAGGTAGAAGGTGGACATGTGAGTTTGCCTATGAGGCTGTCCTTGGCTGTGTACACAGGAGGCAAATTTCTCCTCCTCAGGAAAAGGGGATAGAAGCAGCAGATGCCCGATGAATAGCATCTGGTGATGAAGCCTGGGAGCTTTTTCTTAGTACTCTCCTTAACAACATCTTTAGAGAAGGAGGTGGTTATTAGTGGTCGCTTCTCCTTATTTTTTCCCACCACCAATAGAAACTCCTATCACTACACACACACTTACCAAGTTATCTAGATACAACCCCAACTTATATCTAGACTGTCACAGAGCCAAAGAAAAAGATTCGAGTTTTGTGACTGGGCACACCAGGCTCTGAACCGTGGCTGAGATGTACCCTCGCTCTTCTGAGTCTGCACTTCAGCATCCGAGAAATGGACAACCTACCACTCATCCTGCAAGGATATTCTCAGAATATTATAAATACTCTCAGAATTGGTACAGCTTTACCATTCCCAGCACCCAGAACAGGCTACCAAGTCATGACCAATAATATTTGTTTCTTCAGTTACTGAAACAAAAAACAAAAAAAAAAATCACATCTAATCATTATGTCAGTAGTATGTTATGAAAAGAATTTTCAAGAATTGTAATGCTGTTATTATAATTAAAAACCTTACAGATTTTAAAAATTCAAACTAGCAACATAAGGCATCATCATGGTCTCCAAAGACTGATTTGTTAAGTCTAGTTTATTCTGCAATGAAGAGCATAGAGCTGCATGTGTGGTATTTGCTAAGCCCTTGCATCAAGAGCAAGTAGCACATAATCACTTTGGGAGGAGACCGAGTGTCTCAGAGTCACACCACTCAAAACCATAACCAAGTCTCGGGCACACTGGCGTCTCCCTAAACAAAGCACCTCCTTCAGTTGATGGAGCCCAGGTCCCCTCTTGACACTCAAACTGTTCCCAAAGTTTGTTTTCCTAACTTGAGGTCTATCCTGTACTTGTCTTCTACATCATAGCTGGGCAGCTGTAGCGGGAAGCCAGCACTGAGGATGAGGACCTTTTCCTCCAGACAACACTCGTGTCTGACTATCCACAGGAGCTGAGAGCTGGGTGAGCTCTGGGTGAGCATCTGAGGTCTTTATCCTGCCTGGAGACATTGTTTCCACACACCAGAGGAGCATGCACCCTGGTGGAGGGGAAGGTGGACAGAACATGAGTTCAGGGTACCCAGGGAATCATCTCTGGGCCATGGGGACAGGCAGCTTTTGGGGTTGGGAATGCGTGTTTGAGATCAAGAATCTTCACTAGATTTTCATGTGGCTATGAAAATGCGCGCACACACACATGTAGGTGTACTGTGAAAATGCACGCACAACACATGTAGATGCGCTATGGAAATGCACACACATGCATATACATGTAGGTGGACTATGGAAATGTACACACATGTCCACACATGTAGATGAGCTATGAAATGCACACACACATGTAGACACATGTAGGTGATCTATGGAAATGCACACATGCATGTACATACATGTACACACATGTAGGTGAGCTATGAAAATGTACACATTCATGCATACACATGTAGATGTGCTATGAAAACACACACGTGTACATATATGTAGGAAGACTATGAATATGCACACCCACATGTAAACACATGTACACATATGTAGATGTGCTATGAAAATGCACACATGCATGTATACACATATAGGTAGGCTATGGAAATGCACACACACACATGTACAAACATGTAGGTGAGCTGTGAAATGCACACACACATGTAGAAACATGTAGGTGAGCTATGGAAATGCACACATGCATGTACACACATGTACACATGCATACACATGTACATACACGTACACACATGTAGGTGAGCTCTGAAAATGCACACATTCATGCATATACATGTAGATGAGCTATGAAAATACACACACACATGTACATTCATGTGGGAGGACCATGAAAATGCAAACCCACATGTAAACACACGTACACACAAGTAGATGCGCTATGAAAATGCACACATGCATGTATACACATGTAGGTAGGCTATGGAAATGCACACACACACATGTAGGCAGGTCTTATTATTTATGGATTTTACAGCCATAACTACACACTACATAACTACAAACATCACAGCAGCATCCAGCACACCTGACCATGTGGGCTCAATGGTGGAAATTTGAATCTTGGAATCTTGGTAGCATCCACTGAGACTACAGTCCACTTTCTTGACTGAGCCCACATTTTTTTGTTGGTGTGTTTACTCTGCAGCCTCCAAGCAGAGATGGTGATAATGATGATGATGATGATAATGCTGATAAAGATGATGACTATGATGGGTAGGAACAGAGATGATGGCAGTGACTACCATAGTAATGATGAAGATGGAGATAGATGGATATGTGGTATTTGCTAAGCCCTTGCATCACGAACAAGTAGCACATAATCACTCTGGGAGGAGACCGAGTGTGATGGTGATGGTGATGGTGATGATGATGGAGATGGATGGTGTGGTGATTGCAATAATGGTTTATGATATTGTTGGTTGTGATGATGGTTTTGTCACCACAGTTACGGTTAATGATAGTCAGTCTTGGCTATAATGATGTTATAGTGATGGCGATGTTACAATGATGTCATAGTGATGATGATGCCATAGTGATGATGCCATAGTGATGATGATGTCATAGTGCTGATGATGTCATAGTGATGGTGATGCCATAGTGATGGTGATGCCATAGTGATGTTATAGTGATGCTGATGCTTAGTGATAGTGATATCATAGTGATGGTGATGCCATAGTAGTGATGATGATGTCATAGTGATGGTGATGCTATCGTATAGTGATGCTATCATGATGAGTACATGCTAGTGGTGTGAGCTCTGTGTTGGGGGATCAATAGCAGGTATTCGCTGAGGCCTCCTTAAACAGAAGCAGTAAAACAACAGTGTTGATGAGTGGCCCAAGCAGGAGCAGAAGATGACAAGAACCTAACCCTGTGGGCTCATTTAGTTCATTTAGTTCAGCATGAATTGACGGTATGTGTACATAGGCATGCAGATGTATGTATGGGTACTTGTATGTCAACATATGAGCAGTTACGAGCAGCTACAGCACATGGAACATGGCTGGGGTTGTGTGATAAAGGTGACAAGAGAGTCAGTAAGCCACAGGATAACATCAAGAGCTCCCTAGAGATGGGGTGGAGGCTAGCAGAATCCATGGCAGGTCCATGCAATGCCCGCACCAATGCCTCCAACCCAACAGAAAATGTACCTAAGGCGTGCTTTCTCAACCCTGCACTGAGTTCTGCAACTGCATTGTCTATCTTCCTGTAACATGCTCTTGCCTCATTAGACTGCCGTGGGTGCCAAAAGATTTCAAAATTCAGAGTATGTAAGCACCGCACACCATTATCTCCGAACATCTGCATTAACAGAGTTTCAATGCCAGGCTTTTAATCCAAACCCTGCCCCACACATACACCCCATGCTGCTTGCGGGACACAGGAAGGGGAGGCTTCCCATGCTGCTTGCGGGACACAGGAAGGGCAGGCTTCCCACTGTCTGTGTTTGGAAGCCGTGCGATCACACAGCTTGTTGTCCCCATAGCAACACATTCCATTGCCTAGGTGACAGTGATCTTATGATGTCACCAATGAGCTAAACTAACTTAGAAACGCACAGACCTTCCTCCTGGATGCACCCACATCTTACAGTTGTCCTCCGAGTCTTCTGGGGTTGTGTTGCTGGGCACAGCTTCGTGGAATATCAGGAAGACATTTCACAACAGGATTTTTGTCTCTCTGAGCATCCTCCACTTGAAGGGATTCACATTCACCCTCCCAAATGTCCCCATTTTCCCAGATATTTCCCCAGCTCAGAAGAGATACCCAGACAAACAGGAGATAGGTGACCACTTCCCAGAAATGTTACCAATATTATCATACATGTGGGCTGAAGGGATCACTCTAGAGAAGTTGCTACAGTCTGGGAAACATCCCAGGCCAGTCTCTCCTTTACCAAGCCACATGTCCATCAGCATAAGGACATGTGGCTTGTCGCTTCAGGTGCACAGATCCCAACAAGGCTGCTCTCCCACAAAGGCGCCGCAGCGCTGCAGTGTAGAGACCAGAAAGGCAGCCACAGAGAGAGGGATCTAAGTGTGTTTAAAACCCAGAAGCCTGGGTTTGGAAGGGAATTTGCATAACGTGGGCTTCCCAAATCCCTCAAAGAAATTGGTTTGTTTGAAAGACCGTGAATTCTAGAGCAAAGATGACACTGGGAGGGTGACAGGCTATTCAGCTGGTCCCACAATGTAGATGGAGCTACAGCCCCACATGTGTTTTGCCTCCAGCAAAATCAAAGCACCATTGAGACACAATAATAAAAAATAAAAAATAAAAAATATCAACTGACGGGACTTTACAAAGAGTGTGGGACTCCACTATGAAAACGAACAATTAGTGTTGTGTCCAGAACCACTTCTTTTTTGCAAAACAAAGACATATCAGCACGAAGTATATTACTACACAAGCGTGGTAACCCAGGCCACTATGGAGCCTGGCTCCCAGAGCTCATCCAGATTCCAGATCCTACAGGTACAAGGCTGAAGTGACAACTTCTGGCCAGCAAGGGGCCCTTCTCAAGACTGTGGCACTTTAGAAAACAAAACAAACAGCCAGAGACATGGTTTAGTGGTTAAGAGCACTGGCTGCTCTTGTAGTAAGAGGAACTGGGGACTTGGTTTCCAGGACCCACGAGGCTCACAATCCACTGGAAGTCCAGTTCTAGGTTATCTAGCGCCCTCTTCTGACATCTGCAAGTACTGCATGCATGTGGAGCAAAGACACAATCTTTGTGGAGCAAAGATACACAAAGGCATACATAAATCTTTAAAAAAGACAAAACTTCAGACTAAAATGTTATAATCATAAAAGAAAATAACTTGAGAGTAGTCCAAGAAGATATGAGAAATCTGAAGTCCTGCCGCACTTCATGATCCGCACAAAGGCCAGAACGATGTCACAAGGAAAGTCGTTTGTAATTGTTCATGGTTCAGGCTGCGGTTTCTCCGGAGAAACTGCGCAGGGTAGAGGACTCCAGTGCTGGCCAGTCAGTCCTTCCTGACGTGGGTCAGAGTCTCATGCCACTGCTTCCCACAGGATTGACTTTAAAACATTAATATGCCGGCGTGCAGTGCAGGCAGAAGC
Source organism: Mus minutoides (assembly GCA_902729485.2). Taxonomy (NCBI): domain Eukaryota; kingdom Metazoa; phylum Chordata; class Mammalia; order Rodentia; family Muridae; genus Mus; species Mus minutoides. Next base: position 2,049,347 of record LR749547.1, read on the forward strand.
AGAGCCGTGAACACCACAAGCCAAGATTCTTGGAGCCTAAACCACGGCCGTGAACACGTTGAGGCATTTTTCCCACCCCACTCGGATGCCTCTGCTCTGACTATCGGGGTTTCTTCCATTTCTATTTGGGGTGTTATTATTTTTCCTTTTCCCTTTTTAAAATACAATTTTATTAATTCTTTAATGTATTTTGATTTTTCTCTCTCTCAGACACAGAGAGAGAGAGAGAGAGAGAGAGAGAGAGAGAGAGAGAGAGAGATCCTTCTCCTAACTGTTCCATTCCACCCCTTCTACTGCATGTCCTTTGTTTTTTCAATAATCACTGAGTCCAATCTGTGCTATTCATGAGTGTGGGGACATCCAATGGGGGACATCCACCAGAGCATGCTCAACCTACCAGGGGCTATATACTCTTAAAGAAAACTGACTATCCCCCTCCCCCCCCCCAGAGGCCAGAGACTCGCTGTGTTCTCAGCTATGGGTGGAGTGTTAGCTGGCTTGATCTCGTGCAGGCAGCCACGGCTGCTACAAGTTTGTAAACACCGAGGTCTCATCGTGTCTACAAAAGACACGGTTTTGCTTTGCTCCTCCCCAACCTTGGGCTCGTACAGTCTTTGTCTCCTCCCTTCCAAGATGGTATCTGAGCCTTTGAGGATGGCTGATAGAGACATCCCTTTTATGGCGGATCACTCCACTGACATGCTCTATGTTAATGGGCGGTAATTTTTAAGTGGGGTTAAAATATAACAATTCACCAGGAAAAAAGAATCCAGAATGAAAGTACTGTCAAGAAAGCCACCTTGCTGTCAGGCCCGGACCCCATACACTCTGCTGTGTGAGCAACAACAGCCCTAGGAAAGCCCACTTGCACACAGTGAATGGCCCTGTTGATGTCTCTGCGGAAATGAGGATTTGGTGACCACATGATTCCTTCTTGCATATTCTTTAAAAAACCTTGTCAGAACTAATGTCAGTTCCTAATTTGCAATCTGTTGGTTCAGACACATTCCTATAAAACTTAAAGGCGCAATGACAAGATCTTCAGGCTTCGTGACCTGATTCTGAGTTTGATTTCCACATAGCCCGTGCTGCTATAATTAATTGGGCAGGAAGTGTTCAGCCCTGGAATTAGAGCTTAAGGTTGTCTCATATGGCTGGTCACCCTGCATGGCAAGCCAGCAGCCAGCATTAATGACAGAGGAGAAAGCAACCATACAGCCCTCGTCCCTGCTACCTGGAAGCTTGTGGTGCATACTAAACTTTCATTTATATTGATCTGTGTTACCTCGGGGCTTTTGTCTAAGAGACTGAAAACAAACAAACAGCCCAAACTGAGTCCTTCTTACAAACAATTCTGTCTTTTCTGTGTTGTCATACAGTCAAATTGTGATTTACACTGAGGGGCGTGTCTAGTCATGACAATAAATGGAGCACAAGGTACCCTGTCCATACCCCTTATCCCAGATGGGATTTTTAGCTGGTCCTCTCCCTAGTGAGTTCCTCAAGAGTCAGTATCCTCAGCAGTTGGTGACAAAAGGCTAATTACATAGCCGGGATTTAATACTTCTAAGAAGTCTTGGGATCAAGTGATTTCGGAGATGGTTAATTCTACACCTCAAAAACTTCGTGTCAGCTGCGCTGGAATCCATAATCCTTCCACTGCGGCAAAACAATAACAGTAACTGCCAGCCCCGTATCAAACCCAGTCATGCATGGGAAAGGGGCCATTCTTCCACTCCTGAGCTGCATTCTCGGGGACCAAGTACACACTTCCTGCTTGGATGTCAGGAGTCAGCTATGTTGTACTGTGGATCATACTTGGGAGAAGGTGAACCCAGCTGTCTAAGACCAATTGATTCAACTCTTAACTAGAAGGTGTCTATCAACCCAGGGTGGGTGGGAGGTAAAGACGTACGTGACACCCACCAGAACTCAGAGACACCTGTGGAGAAGCGCCTGTTGCACGTACCTGGTATCAGCCCACGGTTCAGGTCTCAGTCACAATCAAGGGAATTAAGCTACAGGTCTAGATCAACATGCTCTCTGTCTTTCTAAGATGGCTAAACGGTAAACTAACAAAGAAAACAGAAAGCCCAGCCAGGGTTCTCAGCCTATTTGTAGGGCTGGGCAAGGTGAAGTCAGATCCAGTCATTGCCCAATTTTCTTCTGTGCATCCTGCCCAAGGCTCTCTGTGGTCAAACAGGCCCCTTCACTAAAGCATCCACACGAAGTCTCAGTGTAGGGTGACCACATCCAGGGCACGGGGACTGAGGCCTGTGCCCTTGCTCTTGGCGCCCCTTTGCGTCTGTGCCCTAGCCAAGGTATGAGCTTCCTGGTCCCTGCAGCCTACCTCCTGCTTAGATATACTCATGTACTGGCCAGATGCCAGTAAAGAAAGGACATCCACCAAAACGTCTCAGATACTTGAGAAGGGAAAGTAACATTGTAACCTACTGATGGTTACAAACTAAATAGCAAACAAGGCAAATCAAAGTAACCAGTGTGGATACTTTTAATCAGGATGTTCTCTGGAAGGCTGGATTAACACACACATTCTCTGTGTGTGTGTGTGTGTGTGTGTGTGTGTGTGTGTGTGTTCATAGACATTATTTTTAAGAGCTGGACTTTGTAGCAAAATTGAGTAAGAAGTATACATTTTCCCATATATTTTATGACCTACCCACACATCACACACTGTTCAATTACTCTCAATGTTTGAAAATATGGATAATTTTAATATAATACATGTTTGGGGTGTTTTTCTTTTTTTTTGGTAAATAGAATGGCTTCCATTCCATTCAAAATACCCCTCAAGCCATTTAATTTCTACCAAGTCAAGATGTAATGTTACTGCTACTTAAACAGTTATTAAGTAGTAACAAAAATTCTTCTTCCCAAACAATAATTATTTGATAGCTGTGAATTCAACTGATATTTACAACTGGTTTTTTTTTCATAGAATTGTTTAAATGACAGGTTTTATACTTGAATGACTTGCCTTTTGTAAAATAGATTTTGCCATTCCATTATGTGTATAAATAGTGATATAAAAAGCATATTTGTTTAATACATTTGTGTTTGTGTGATATGTGGTGTTTATATGTTCATGGGAGGGTACATGAGTGCCACCACGTGTGTGGAGGTCAAAGGGCAGCCTCTACGGGTCAGGTTTCACCTTTCTGCCTTATTTGAGACAGGGTGTCTTTGGTATATAAGCTAGGCTACCTGACCTTCAAGTGTCTGTCAATTCTACTGTCCCTTGTAGGACACAGTGGGAAGACAGACATTTGAGCGACTATGTCCTGATTTGACATGGGGTCTGGGGATCTGAGCTCAGGTCATCTGTCTCACTGTCCCCAGAGGCCTGGCACAATAAACATCAGGAGGTCCAGGCATTCTTGGACTACCCCTAAGTTGCTTATCTTGGTGATAACAGTTGCTGACTTCCTTGTGGCTTTGCAACACAGCTAAATAGGGTATTTACTGAATATGAGAGGGGGTGCTGGGGGGGAGGGAGAAAGAGCATCATGTGCATGCATGCATGTATGCATGTGCGCACACATGGACAACAGAGTCTGGAGTCTGTCTGGAGTCTGTGTGAAGTCATCTTTAATTGCTTCCCACTTATTTTATTTTTAGTTAGTCTCTCACTGGACCCAAAGTTCACAGACTAGACTAGACTGACTGGCCAGCAAGCCTGGGGATTCCCCTGTCTCCTGTATTGGGATTCACAGGTCTAAATGGCTATAACCATATTTTTATATGGTTTCTGGGTGATAGAACTCAGGGACTCAAGAGTTGTACAGCAAACCTGTTCCTAACTAGACTATCTTCCTGGTCTTTTCGTGATTTTCAAGACACGAACAGCCAGATTCCAGTCTTGCCTCCACCTCCCTTCCAAAAATGCTATCTATCCACCCAGGGCATGAGGACATGCCACACCCTCTCCTGGGGAAGCACAGCACATGTGGGATCACCAAGCAGCCACTGGGAGATGGATGTACAGTCATCAAAGTCCCTGCATGTACCACACCGCATTGCCTAGGCCCATGACCCCTAGGCCCAGCTTTGCAATCTAGCTGCTAAAAGTCAGATGACTACAGATTCCTACAGGGAGGCCTCTCCTTTATCAAAGCCTTCCTTCCACTTTCCAGCCAGGGGTCCCAAACAGTTTCTATAAACGCCACATAGGAAAGCAGCCAGGATTGGGGGTGAAATAGCCTGCCTCATCTCTGGCTTCCCAGCTCACCCCATTCTCCCCCTCACCCCTTTCTCTTACCTCTCACTACCTGTTGGGAATGTAAGAGCCACCATAGCTCGTGTGCTGCCCACCCGAATAGATGTCGCGTGCTGTGGACCAGTGGTGGTCTGCCAATCCAGGCAAAGCACAGTGGGCTTTTCCAGCACGGTTTTTAGAGCAGCCACACTTCATTCTCACCTTCTCACCTCTCCCTGGGCCTCACTGGCCATGCGAGAGCAGCAACTGTGGACAGCACCTCAGTAAAAAGCCCGACTGAGGCTGAAGACGCCAGGATACTGCAGAGAGTATCATGTTAAAGGAGGCATATCACGGATCCTTTGTATTCTCCAGAGTCTCACAGCTTTTCTTAGAAACGTACAGTTACGTTGTCATGTGACTTTAGAAAGTCTCTACCACCCGAAGGCTGACAGCTTCCGGTTTCTTTCTGCTTCATAAATAAAATTTCCTGCCATGTGCCACACACTGGTGACAAAGTAGAAAGGCTGGGTAGTCGTAGCCATGAACAGTGAGGCTCCTGGGACGAGAGTGTCTGCTGTGCCCGTGCAGGGAAGATTTGCTGACTTTCTAACTTCAAAGTGGCATGCAGGACACTGATGTGTGTGTCGTCACCTGTGTGGCTTTGCAAGCGTTCTTCCAGCCCTTCTTCAGAACACCATTAATACATTATCTATGCGTGTGGCACATGGTTATGTGTAGAAGGGAATGAGGTATAATGAAAGGACTCTTAGCATCTTCTATCCTAGTGTACACACATTAGCAAATGAACAATGTGCTTTGCTTACCTTTACACACACACACACACACACACACACACACACATGTGCACACGTGCATGAAAGTCATCACACCACACATAGATACAAACACCACATGACATACACACACATGTAAGCATTACAATACATAGATACACACACAACACATACCATATACCACAAATACATATACATAAACCATACATAATACACACACCACACATATGCCATATACAGACACACACATGACACATACAACACATACCATATACCACAAATACATAAGCACACACATCACACACTTCACATACATATACCATATACAGACACACACAGAGAGACACACACACACACATGATACACAACACACACATACCCACCTTTTATAAAGTTCAAGATAAAAATCCCAGTGACCCCAGCGGCCTCACCTGGAGCCTCACCTCTTGTACTTGTGTTTCTGTTATTCTCCACTTACTTGTTTTGTTCTGTCCATATAACTCATGGGCCACGCACTTTATCTTATACTAGCAGATCGTCACTGTTTGAAAGTATACTTGACTTACCACAGGCACTCAGTAAACAGGTTAATTTTGAAGCCATACGGTGCAATCTCTATGCGATAAAAATTTGCAGAGAGATAAGAACATTGTGTTACGATTGCCCTAGTGCATACTGTGAAACCGTTGGAACACTGTGGGGTAGACAGCCTAAGAGCAGGGCAGTGACCTCAAAGTCTGAGGCACAAAGATCTCTTCCCAGGAAATCAGCTCAGGATCATAGATCACCCCAGCTCTCACACTGGGCTACGTCCAGCAGTGAGGGTTAAAAGACACAGTCACTGGACTAGATCTGACACCAGGCTAAAAGTGAAACAGACCTAAGCTTGACGGAAATGTCAACCCATCGGGTCTGGCTGGAGACAGCAGAGACAATAGCCTGGTGATGATCTTGTATCTACAATAGACACCGAAACAGGCAGATAAGCAACCACACTGGGTGTACGCATTGTCAAGACATGCTCAAAAGTATGCCGAGCCTGCATGAGACTGCAGAGTGACGCTGAGGGAAGAGGCCATCTCTGGGGACTATGCGCTGAGGAATGGACCTGAAGTGACAGACAGGGGGAGCTGGAGAGCTACGGAACCACACACAGTGTAAGAGACAGAGGTGAGGCAGGAAAGGTGTCGGCTATGGCTCTATATAACTGACACTGTAGACCCTAGATTGGGGGCCAGGCTGTTTACTGACTGTGTTGATGGTCAAGCAGTCCTGTACATGTGAAGACATAGAACTGCATGCATGTGTAATTATCACACAAATACACACATAACTTGGAGACTTTGAATGAGGTACATGGTTTACTACAGAGCAAATCTCCTGGTTGTGATTTTAAAGGCCAGAGTCCTTGGAAGACGTTGCCTCTGGGGTAGGGATGACTAATGAGCATGTGTAAAGAATTCTATAAATTTGTGTTTGCAATTGCCTACAGTCTGCAAGTATCTCAGAATAAACCGTCCTAAAGAGACAGTCACCTGTGCATCCTTCCCTCTGGGGAGGGACGATCCTGAAGCACTCTCGGGATAATCTCTTGTGCTCTGTGAATGAAACATCACCTGCTTCAATGTCTTGTAAATATCTCCGGCAGGATGCTAGTTTCCCAAATGTTTCTGCTCTTGGTTCTTGCCTGGAACTCTCCAGCAAATCACGGTGAATGAAGGATAGTGCCACAAACTGGTGAGGGTCCCGCCTTTATGATCTTTTTCCTTGCAGGTTAGTCTCTCAGCTAGTGTAGGCCTGAGGCTTAACAGAGACAGTGTGACGGAGATATCCAGTTTGAGCTGAATGCTGCAGACTCTCCCCTGTCTAGCCAGAAACACTCCTGAGGCACGAGAGCTGGAGTCCATGTGTCACTTGTACTGAGAAAGCTCCTCTAATTTTGACCTCTTCCAGCAAAGACGTTTGCATCGACTCCTCAATTCTCAAAGGCAAAGGAGGTGTTTTAATAACTTTTTTTTTTTTGATTTTTTTTCGAGACAGGGTTTCTCTGTGTAGTCCTGGCTGTCCTGGAACTCAGAAATCCGCCTGCTTCTGCCTCCCGAGTGCTGGGATTAAAGGCGTGCGCCACCACACCCGGCTGTTGAAAGGAGGTGTTTTAAGTGGAAATGCCCAACAGAAAAAGTTTAGCCTCTAAACACTAGAGTCTGCATTTAAGTTGGAAATCCCAGCTGTTAGGTTGCTCGTGCCTCAAGTTCACACACTTGTCACGTGGCCCCAAGTGGACAACAGGAAGAGAAAGAAAAGCCAGGCTTCCAGCCCCTGGCAATGGGGCTGCTCATGTCACTGAGAAAATCGAACTGTGAGCAGAGTCCCACTCAATGCCAAGCACCTCAATGTGCTCCCTCATCCTCAAGCCCCTTTCTAGGTCGCAGTGTGTTAGCTACAACTCTTCAGGAGAGAATTCTTATTTCTGTGAGGACTTGCACCCAGCAGGAGACAAGATTTCACTCCTGTTAGATTTCTGCTTCTCAAGGAGGATCGTAAGGTTAGGACAGAAGCAAGCATACTAAAGGTCTATTATAACACCTTAGGAAGCCCACCATTACACCTGACCACCACAAGTCCACCCTTAGATGACTCTATAGGTGCCAGCAAGTACAGTCACTACAGGACTGGTGGAAACAGCCCCAAAGCCAACTAGGGTGGATCAAAGTGTGTACAACTATCTTTTAAAAAAAACAACAACACACACACACTATTCAAACTTCAATAGATAGCCCTAAACCCATGAACATACTAGCAAAATACATCATATGCACATATGAAATTCTCAAACCAACAAAAACCTCTTCAGCTCACATGAAAAGCTACCTGCAATAGAATTGAAAAGACAGCTTACAAATGGCAGCCATAGACGATGTTACAGGTGGTATCTACACTGAAATAATACAATGTTACAAACAATAACTATGCCACAATATTACAAATGGTTACCAGGCTACGATGCTACAGTATTACTCTCTCAAAACTGAACATACAGATGGGTGTGGCAGAAGGTGGCTTACAGCTCACAGGGCTGTATGTGCTGGTCTGTGGGAGGACTCCATTTCTGTTGGCATTTTCTCCCTTTCCCTTCTGCAAATACTAACTTTAAAAGGACGACATATTTTAAGGTATATTTTATTATTTATAATTGCAGGTAGTTATATATTTGTATATAATTATAGACTATGTGTTTCTAGTATAATCTTCATAATAAACATATGGTAGGTACTATTCATGTGCTGTGCCTTTAGGTAATAGAAAGATATGGATGTCATATACATTTGTATTAGTCAGGGTTCTCTAGAAAAGAGCACCTGTGTGTGTGTGTGTGTGTGTGTGTGTGTGTGTGTGTGTGTGTGTGTATGTGTATTTGGATTTACTGGACTGGTTTACACAATTGGAGGCTTAACACTTCCACAATAGCTGTCCACACAGTGGATCCAGAAAACACAGTAGCTGTTCAGTCCAAGCTAGAAGCCTCAGAGTAAGCCAGTCTGATGGTACCGTTCCAATCCAAAGCTACAGGCCTGGTAGCTCTCTGGAGAAAGGCAAGTGTGGGTTTGCATCAAAAGCTAGAATCTGATGTCCCCAGATAAAACCAGCTGTGATGCCCTACCAGCTAAGGAAAAGTGGGGGGGGGGGCACACATACACTGGTGAAGTTTCTTCTCTTCCCCTTTATTCCATTTGGGCCATCAGCCTATCGCACAGTTTGGCCAAATTTAGGCTGGTCTCTGTCCCTCAGCTGCTGTCTTCTAATTGCCTCTGGAAAGTTTCTCACAGACATACCCTGAGGTAAGCCTTCCCAGTCTCCTGTGTATCTGTCTCAGTCTGTCAAAAAAAAGCCATCACAACCGCTAAAGCAAGTGTGATAAAGTCCGGGCTTCCCTGCACTCAGAGATAGACAGCGGGAAGGGGTCAGGTCACCTTTGCATGTGTTCACAGTTACCTACCTGAGTCTCTGGTCAATGAGCAGATCTCAGGGGTACTACTCAAGAGAATCAGCTTCAGAGACACTCAGCAGATTCAATAGGAGATCAGGTGAATGCAGGATTCAATGACCCCAAGGAAAGCAAAGAAGAAAGCAGGCTCTCTGTGTCTGCCATAGGCCCTGGTAGCAGCTGAGCTATAGCATTGGAATAACCCCTTAGCTAATAGTGGCACAGAAAACAGCCCAAGCTTTCACCCTGCACATAGAGCTGGCTTGTTCTCCTTCTAGAATCAGAGAATGAGGGTGTTCTGAGAATGACAGGAACAGACGGTGGGAGTCTCTTGAGAAGAGTCTACTCTAAAGGGAAGTGGAACAATCCAGTCCTCAAATGTAAAATCCAGAGGGCCCAAGATCCCTGGCAATGCTGAGGTCTGGGCCATCTCTAACCCTCTCGAGTTCACTTCAAACTCAATGGACTCAGGACCTTCTGCTAAGTGTTGGGCACTCGAGAAGAAATGCAAGGTTCCTAAGACAAACAGTTCTTTCAAGTGTCCAAAGTGAATCCAGGAGGAGAGATGAGGCTGAGCTACAGTCTTGCCATGAGTCTTGCTGGGAAGGGGATACAGAATAAAGTAGCAGAGCAGGATGCTTCCCATCCGAACCATCTGGTCCTGCTCCCATCTGAGCTCTCCCCTTGATAGACAGCATTCTCAGGCAAGGGAATCAGCTTCCCTGGCCTCTGGTTTCTCATCTATGAGGGATGCAATCCTTTGCTCACATGGGCTCCTTTCTCCATGACATGCCAGCCTGGACGGGCATCTCCCTCAAAGCATGGGTCAAAATCAAGCCTTCCTGCCTCAAGTTGTTTCTGCCAGGAGGAGAAGGAAAGTGACAGACACACAGGAGATAAGGGACCCATTCGCTGACTCTGAGTGACAACTAATTAGGCTTGCTGACCACAGGCAAGAGCCTCTCAGGACTGGGAAGACAAAAGCAAACTGAAGGATGAGGCTGAGGCACTCAGCAGCCACTCAGGAGAACTCAAGTTCAGTCCACAGGCTAACTGGTCACAGTCCTTCAATAAGCCTGTTAGACTAACGATAGTTCTAACAGTCATTCCTGTTAGAACAGTGACCGGCACGGAAACAAACATCATTTCAGCTGATGCTGATGCTGGGAATCCCCACACATCATCCTTGTCTGTGGATTAATGTGGGTAATGGGAAGTGCTAGGTATTGGGTAAAAGAGGGGCAAATGGTTGGGGTGGGGGTGACGCACAACTTTAACGCCAGCACTTAGGGGGCAGAGACAGGCAGATCTCTGAGTTCAGAGCCAGTCTGCTCTACAGAGCAAGTTCTAGGACAGCCAGGGCTACACAGATAATCTCTGTCTTAAAAATAAAGGGGGAGGGGCTAATGATTTCTCCCTCTGGCATCCAGTATTTCTCAAGGGAGCAGAGTTCTCAGAGACATGAAGACTGCCGACTCTCTTGCCTGGTTGTCTGAATGAGCCCTACACTTTGCTATGGAATCCAACATTCCTGTAAAGGCCCATTAGAACTAGTCCAGGGATGTAAGTTCAGCCAGTCTGTTTTACTGACAGGGCAGTTGCTCCCATTCCACAGCCCTCCCATGAACATGGGAATGTGCCTTGAATTTGGCAGGGGAAAGAAATCATAAAGTTAAATACCTCATCTTAGCAGGATCCAGTCCTACCAGATGTGGGTACACATGTACCCTTGGCAACTTGGCAGCCACCCTGGACCACGTTCCTCCAAGAAGCTGATCTAGCATGGCAGCAGGAGAATGCTACCAAGCACCAAGCCAACGTGGTACTGCTGCATGCAGGGGCAGGAGAACTGGGCTACAGAACCAGCCAAGGGGTCCACCACAGATCCATGGATAGATATACGGGCTATACTCCCAATGGGGTATTTATTTGGCCATTAAGAATGACATTAAGCATTTGAAATGTAAATGAAGAAAATATCTAATAAAAAAATTAAATTAAATCAATAAATAAATCAAAAAATATCAAACACTAGGTAATTAAGTTTTGACATTCAAAAAAATAAAAAAGGACATTAGGAGCAGGCACATAAGTTTGTTGAGCGTTATTTTAGCTCTGAGGATATGGCTGGAAGCAACCCTGCCTTGAATGTCCTTCAGAGACTTTGTGCTGCAACTGAACAACTCAGCCTCCAGGTGGATGGTAGAGCCTTGCGCCTTGTAGAAATCCTTGTAGAACATCAGAGACAGATGTTCCTTCATTTGAAATCCAACATGGGTTTGCTGTATTTGACATCTAAGACTGTAAAGGATGCTGTCAGCAGAAAGATCCGATTAAAGCCTTTCCTTCATGTATTTTTTTTCTTCTCCACTTCCTGGAGAAGAGTCTGTTGGAAGAGTAGAACCAGTTGGCGCTGGTTCACGAGATGATCAACCGTCTCATTCACATGGAGCAATTTCCAGTCAAAGTGCATGATTTCCCTCGTGGAAACGGAGCTGGAGGCGGAGGATCACAAGCCTTAAATTTGTTCAACACACATCAGTTAAAATGTCAGTGACAAAGACACCCAGACTGTGCAAACGGGAAGCAGTGGAAAGGCGGGCCTGTCAAGACTGATCCCCGGCTCTGGTGCAAGCTATTGAGAGATACCTTGTGGTTAGAGGATATGGAAGAGTAAGAGAAGATGATGAAGGCGATGATGATGATGGGTCAGATGAAGAAACAGATGCGTCTCTGGCTGCTCAGTTCTTAAATTCCAGAAATGTAAGGCACAGGCTGAAGTTTTATATTGGAGAACATTTACTACCATGTAGCATGAGCGTGTATCAGGCATGAGCGTGTATCAGGCATGAGCGTGTATCAGGCAGTGGGGCAGTTCAGCATTCAGGCTGCAAATTAAAGAGAATCTGCTGCTGAGGAGAGCAATCCTCTGAGAAGAGCTGGAATTTGGACAAAGACTCAAACAATATGGTACAAACCTGAGAGGGAGGAGGAAGGAAGGAGTAAAGATTGTGTTGGTGGCAAAAGGGGGAGAGCCCAAACAGCTCCAACAGAAACCCCCCCCCCATGAAATGCAAAGACGCATGATGAGTTACGGCATAGTAGAATGTGCCTGTCAGTAGCAAATCCTTTAGAAGTTTATCTCATTCCCACACCAACTGAAAGTACCACCTTTGAAGACCCGTCCTGAGATGTAATATGTCTCTTAAGAGTTTTACATGCCATCAGTCAATATGAGAATGCAGTGTGCAGGAGATTGTTCCAACTAGTGAATTTACTAACGATACATTAACAGCAAAAGCAAATAGGCAGCTTCAAGATCCTCTAGTGATCATGACCGGAAACATCCCACCATGGCTCACTGAGCTAGGGAAAACCTGCCCATTTTTCTTTCCTTTTGATACCCGAACAAATGCTTTTTTTTATGTAACTGCCTTTGATCAGAACCTGGCAATGCAAAGATTACTTGATACCAACCCAGAAATCAACCAGTCTGATTTGTAAGACAGCAGAGTTGTACTTAGATTGAACAGAGAAAAACAAAACACAAAACAAAACACTGTGAACAGAGTCGCTGCTGAAACAAGCCGAGTCTGTGAGGCAGGACCTTGGTAGCTCTTGGGCCATGTTAGAAATCCAATATGAAAGTGAGGTTGGTACAGGTCTGAGGCCAACACTGGAGGTTTATGCACTTGTATCTCAGGAACTAGAGAGAGCTGACTTGGGTCTCTGGAGAAGTGAAAATAACTCTTAGCAATCCAAAAGGAAGCCAAGAAAGGACCAGGAATATTCAAAACCTCCAGGGCCTGTTTGTGCATCCCCTTGGTAGGACAGCTAAGCCAGCTCACATCCCAGAGGTTTAGATGAAGTTTCGCTGGTTGATCTCACGTCCACCTGCAACCCGAGAGCACAGTGTTCTCACGGCTTCTCTGTCGCCAGTCCACACCCGCCACCAGTTCACCATGGATAACTATATCACTGTGCTAGTCGACGTTGACAGTGAGTGGCTCTGGCTTGTGCAAAGCTGCCTGACAGCGATGATGCTCCCCAGGCCATCTTTCCCTCCATCGTAGGCTGCCCTAGGCACCAGGGTGTGATAGTGGGTATGGGTCAGAAAGACTCTTATGCGGGTGACGAGGCCCAGAGCAAGAGAGGCATCCTGACCCCGAAGTACCCCCATTGAACACAACATTATCACCAACTTGGACAGTATAAAGAAGATCTGGCACCACAGCTTTTACAATGGCTGTGTATGGCCCCTGAGGAGCACCCTGTGCTGCTCACTGAGGGGCCCCCAAACCCTAAGGCCAACCGTGAAAAGATGACCCAGATCATGTTTGAGACCTTCAACATCCCAGCCATGTACAACGCCATCCAGGCTGTGTTGTCCCTGTATGCCTCTGGTTGTACCACTGGCATTGTGATAGACTTTGGAGATGGGGTTACCCACACTATGCCCATCTACGAGGGCTATGCCATCCTGTGTCTGGACATGGCTGGCCGGAACCTGACAGACTACCTCATGAAGATCCTGACCCAGTGTGGCTACAGCTTCACCACCATAGCTGAGAGGAAAATCATGCATGACATCAAAGAGAAGCTGTGCTATGTTGCCCTAGACTTCGAGCAGGAGATGGCCACTGCTGCATCCTCTTCCTCCCTGGGGAAGAGCTATAAGCTGCCTGACAGCCAGGTCATCACTATTGGCAATGAGTGGCTCCGATGCTCCGGGGCTCTTTTCCAGCCTTCCTTCTTGGGTATGGAATATTCTGTGGCATCCATGAAACTACATTCAACTCCATCATGAAGTGTGACATTGACATCCGTAAAGACCTCTATGGCAACACAGCGCTGCCTGGTGGCACCACCATGTACCCAGGCATTGCTGACGGACGCAGAAGGAGATCGCTGCCGTAGATCCTAGCACCAAGAAAACCAAGATCAGTGCTCCACCTGAGCTCGAGTACTCTGTGTAGATCAGTGGCTCCATCCTGGCCTTGCTGTCCACCTTCCAGCAGATGTGGATCAGGAGTCTGGCCCCTCCATCATGCACCTCAGCTGTCCACCTTCCAGCAGATGTGGATCAGGAGTCCGGCCCCTCCATCGTGCACCTCAGCTGTCCACCTTCCAGCAGATGTGGATCAGGAGTCTGGCCCCTCCATCATGCACCACAGATGCTTCTAGGTAGACTGTTACTGAGCTCCGTTTTATGCCCTTTCTTTGACATAACCTAACTTAGGCAGAAAAAGAATATGAGGACAATATTGGCATGGCTTTGTTTGTTTGTTTGTTTGTTGTTCTTCTTTAAAGTTTTGTTTTGTTTTGTCGCTTTTGACTCAGGGTTTAAAAACTGGAATGGTGAGGCCGTCAGTTGGAGCAAACATCCCCCAAAATTCCACAGTGTGGCTGAGGACTTTGTGCGTTGGTTGTTCTGTTTTGTTTTGTTTTGTTTTGTTTTAATAGTCATTCCAAGTACTCGTGAAATACATGGTTATAGGAAGTCCCTCACCCTCCCCAAAGCCACCCCTACTCCTAAGAGGAGGATGGCCGAGTCCACACCAAGCAAGATGACAGCATTGCTTCTGTGTAAATTATGTACTGCAAGCGTTTTTTTTTTTTTTAATCTTCCACCTTAATACTTCCTCGTTTTTGTTTTTAATTTCTGAATGGTCACCCATCATGGCCCCCCTTTTTATTGTGCCCCAGCTTGATGTATGAAGGCTTTGGTCTCCCTGAGAGCAGGTTGAGGTGTTGAGGCCACCAGGGCTGGCCTGTACACTGACTTGAGACCATTTTAATAAAAGTGCACACCCTACAAACAAACAAACTAACAAATAGAAAGACGAAGTTTCACTTCTTAGGAAAATTAATGGCTGAGGCTATCATGGATTCCAGATTGGTGGACCTTCCACGTGGCCTGCCCTTTTATAAGTGGATGCTGGGACAGGAAACGTCATTGGCATCTCATGATTTATTTGACATTAATCCTGGCAAAGCCATATCAGTATATCACCTTTAAGACTTTGTCAGACAGAAGAAAAGACTGGATCAGGATAAATGCCAAACCAGAGAGAATCTACAGTATGCATCGGAAACTCTTACGGTGAACGGCTGCTCAGTGGAAGATCTGGGATTGGATTTTACGCTGCCTGGGTTTCCCAACGCTGAATTGAAGAAAGGAGGGAAGGATATTCCAGTTACTATCCACGATTTGAAGGAATACCTGAGATTGGTGATATTCTGGGCACTAAATGAAGGTGTTTGTCGGCAGTTTGACTCATTCACAGATGGATTTGAATCGGTCTTCCCACAGCCATCTTCAGCGCTTCTGCCCAGCAGAGTTGGACCAGCCCCCATGTGGCACTAAAGCAGACACTTGGGATACAAAGACATTGGTGGGATGCCACAGGCCTGATCATGGCTGTGCTCATGACAGTCGGGCTGTGAGGTTCTTGTTTGAGATTCTCAGTAGTTTTGATAATGAGCAGCAGAGGTTGTTTCTCCAGTTTGGGGCTGGTAGCCCACAATTGCTGGTTGGAGGGTTTCAGAGTTTAAATCCACCTCTGACGACTGTGCAGAAGACATTTGAATCAACAGAAAACCCAGGTGACTTCTTACTGTCTGTAATGACTTGTGCGAACTATCTTCAGTCGCCGGACCACTTGAGCATTGAGATAATGTGTGTCAAGCTGTCGATAGCAGCAAGAGAAGGCCAAGAGTCATTCCGTCTTTCCTGATCACAACAAGAAATCAGTGTCTGCCTGTTACAGCAAAACAACAACAGCAACAACAAAATCACGATTTCTTTACTGTGTCACCTGAGTCAAGGAGACTTGCTCTTCCCTCTTGTAGGCAAACGGCTTGCAGATTATAATTCATAACGGCCCTGCAGACTTAAGTGATCAAAGTATTTTGGTGATGAGATTTCTTTAGCAAGTTCTTGTTTAAATTATGATTTATTTGATGAGTGACGTTTTTAACTTGCTTTGCTGTATGAAATTTCAAAGGGATGCTTTTTTCAGGCTGGAACAATAAATGTCGCCGTGCAGTTTTGTTTTTTGTTTTGTTTTGTTTTGTTTTAAAAAAGACAAAATTATATTCTTTATAGGAAAATATATGGAGCTGAAGTAAAATAAGGCAGACTCAACAAGACGGAGATTATGTGCTTTTTCTTGTGTGCAGAGTATTTGTTTTACTTAAAAGACGTGAAAGGAGAACAGATACTATTTAAGGAGGAGGAGGGGACCAGAGGATGTGAGAGGGAGACGAGAGAAGTAATCAGGGAAGTGAATGTGTTCAAAATTCACTTTATATGTATATGATGCTCTTCGCCATGACACCCATTCATCTGTACAATTAATACACACTAATAAAACTAGTTAAGAAATTAAAAACTAGAGCTGGGCGTGGTGGTACACGCCTTTAATCCCAGCACTTGGGAGGCAGAGGCTGGCAGATTTCTGAGTTCGAGGCCAGCCTGGTCTACAAAGTGAGTTCCAGGACAGCCAGGGCTACACAGAGAAACCCTGTCTTGAAAAACAAACAAAAAAAGACTAAAACAATTAGTTGTTGCTGTTGCTGTTATTGTTGTTGTTGTTGTTGTTTTAAGTAATGACAGTGTCCTCAGCATAGGAGGAGGGAATTCTGTCTGCAAGCCAGACAGCCACCCTGAGGTCTCAGAAAGGCTCTGCTATATCTTAAGCATAAGTAGGGCCCCCTGCAGATCTATACCTAAAGAGCTTGGTCCCCAGATTAAGGAAGCATTGCTAACTTGCATGTGCCCCCCTAAAGGGCAGGAGGGAAGCTCAGCTCAGTGAGACCAGATGCAGCTGCCATTATCTGAATGAGGGGGTACAGGAAGTATCTTCCCGAGACTTCAGAGCACAAGATCAGGAGGTAGTGGCTAAGCTGCCCACAGTAGCTTTTGCTCCTGAGTCTTCAAACGGTTCAGTTTTTCTCAGCCTCTTAAAAAAAATTCTCATCAGAATTCAGTCTCACACCACACACAAAATAAACTTACACACTCTAAACAATGTGTCCTTCATATGATTTATGTAACTTTTTATAACTTACAGAGCAAATACTTCATCAGAAACACGGAAACAGGACTTCTCCCAACCCAGTAGGACTCGATAAACATTTGTTGAGCAAAGGAAGTCACTGAGAGTATCTGGTGACTCAGCAGTGAGCAGTCGCGCTGATGAACAGACACAGATGGAGAAAGAGCTGTCACTTAGCACACTACTCACCAAGAACAGATACTCAGGGTTTAAGGAAAACAAAAAAAAAAACAAAAAAACACCGAGGTTCTGAGAAGCAGGATGTGGTTGTTGGTTGGTATCGATTCTCAGCTGCACAGGGTCTAAAATCGTTCTACAGGACAAACCCTAAGCATGTGTATGAGCAATTTTCTGGATTGGGTTAACTGAGGTGGAAAGGCTCACTCTAAATGTGGTTGACGCTATTCCAGGAGCTAGGGTCCTGGGCTGGATGAAAAGAAGCGTGCGTGCGCGGAGCATCAGTGCTCTCTTCTCTCTCCCCGATCCATCCTCCCCCCACACACACACACACACACACACCCCTGTGGGTGTCACGTGACCCATCTACGTCCTGTTCTTATCACCAGCCTTTCCCACTGAGAAGGGCTATGGCCTTGAACCTATGAGTCAAAACCAAACCTTCCTGGCTTACTTTGCTTTTGCCACACATTTTTGGCCAAGCATTTCTGCCGGGCGTTTTGTTGCAGCCGTTTGAAAACTGACCAACACAGGGGCCGGCCCTAAAGAGCCTGGCCAACTCTAACAATTGCTGGCCATCCTAGCCTTGCTGGTTGCTGAAATTCTCGCTGGCAGAGTGGACTCAGGACTCTGAATGGGGCTGTAGGAAGCCTAATCCCAGAGATCTAAAATAATGTCCATTAATGTAGACCCCGCAGCACAGAAAAGCCTCTAGGAGTCTCTTTAGAGATGTCAGAAGTCAAAGGCCATAGACAACCTAAATGTGTCACACAATGCTTCCTCATACAATGGAGGGACCTTTGAGAACCGAGCCTTGTCATCCTGGAGCAGAATGTGAGGATGCTGTGCCTGAGGCGGAGCTAGGATAAACGGGCAGAGACCAGCCATACCCACCACCATAGTTACCTAATGACAGCAAGAAGTCCATTGGTAGTTATGGCACCTCTGAGTAAACCTGGAAATATAGTCAGATCTCTGATGCAAATCCCTTCGTGTTTCTATTAAAATGGTATTCTTCTTATAGTGGCCTTATTTTATCAAAATGAATTTCTATGAAAAATGGCAATAAAGCTGACTTTGGACATAAGTGTGGCTAAGTTTGGAAGAGTCTCAGCTATGGCTCCCAAGGTCTGGGAGCTCACTAAACAATAGGGCCTCATCCTTGGGTGGCCTTCTAGGTCCCCAAACCCTAGGGAACACACCTGGTGCTTTTCTCAATGAGAAAGGCCTGATCTGCTCCAAAACACTGCATCCTGAGTCCTGATGAAGTATTTACTAAAGAAGGGGGAACAAAGAATTAATAAAACATTTAGTACATTCAAAAAAAAATTTTTAAAGAAAAGAAAAATAGAAGTTAATAGAAGAAAACAAAGAATTAATAAAACATTTAGTACATTCAAAAAATTTTTTAAAGAAAAGAAAAATAGAAGTTAATAGGCTGGGTGTGGTGGTACATGCCTTTAATCCCAGAAGTCAGAGGCAGGTGGATCTCTGTGAATTCAAGGTCTATAGAGTGAATTCAGGTCAGCCAGGGCTCTGTTACACAGAGCAACTTTGTCTCGAAAAATAAAACATTTTAGATAGATAGATAGATAGATAGATAGGTAGATATGTGTTTTTGTGTGTATAATATGATATATAATAAAACTATATATACTTTATATAGTAATGTATATATATATATATAGTAAAACTATAGAGAAAGAGAGAGAGAATAAAAAAATAAAAATAAAGAGTAAAAAATAGAACCAAATAACACACACACACAAACTTTCTATAAATAACTAGGTTGACTAGCCTACATATATGTGTAGGAAGATAAGTTGGGTGGAATGGGAAATGAGATTCTCTTTAGAAAAGAAAAGTCTGAGGAGATGGCTGGTGTACAATGAAGGGCTGGAGGGAGGGCTCGTCAGTTGAGAGCACTCACTGCTCTGGCAGAGGAACTGTGTTCAACTGTAAGCACCCACATCAGGCCGTTCATGGCTGTCACTTCAGTTCCAGATTATCCAATACCCTCTGGCACACACATGGTACACGTAAACTCACGCAGGCACACATGCATACACAGACAAAGGAAGGAGGGAAGGCGAGACAGGCAGACAGATCAATGGATCTTCAGAAGACTGACTATACACCCCTCTTCATTATAGCACTGCAGATAGCAAAGGTACCGGAAACAGCCAGGCACAGTGGTATACACCTTTAACGCAAGCTTTTAGAGGGTTTGGGGATAGCAGAGGCAGGTGGAACTCTGAGAGTTCAAGTGAGATCCAGGCCAGACAAGACTACATAGTGAACCCCTATTTAAAAACAAAAAATAAAATAAACAAACAAAAAAGCAAACAAACAAAAAAAAGCTGAAAACAAATGTTCATCAACAAGGAAATTGCAGTGGGTCAGCATGATGCTGCTTGTATTCTATAGCTAAAGCTGGTTCTTTAAGGTGTGGTTGCTCCTGACTTAAGATTTGCTTACATAACTCAAGTGATGCCATGTTCACCTCTCCCCATTGAACTGCTAAATAAAAGACTAGAGCCTGTGATTGGTCAGTAAAGGGAGTAAGGTGGGTCTGGAGGTTCAAGAGTAGGTTGCAGATAGGAGAAGAGAGAGGATGGATAGGGAGGAGGAAGCCATTATGGACCAGAACCACATGGCCATGAGGAACAGGAAGTAGAGGGGCTTTATAGCTGGGGGATAAGTTAGAATACCCCCTAGATCTGCTCAATCTAGGCATTTGGCTTATAAACAAAATATTTGGGTTGTATATCTTTCCTATGGGCTTATTAGTATCATTACTCTCAATAACAGGAAATGACTGAATAAAGTATTGTGTCGCCACCACAGAATACTACACAATCAGCTCAAAGAATTAATGAGAACACACAAGTTAACATAGTGAAATTCCTAGAAATTACTGTTGGTTGAGCCAAGATGCTGAAACTACAGATGATGTTCCTTCCCAAAAGACCCCAGATTAACTACCTGTAAATGACACAATAACTTCATAGATATCACACAGTAACTTCATACATATGCACATCCATGGATATCACACAGTAACTTCACATGTGTGCATGTTCATGGATACCACACAGTAACTTCATATATATGCATACCCATGGATATCACACAGTAACTTCATATATATGCATGTCCATGGATGTCACACAGTAACTTCATATATATACATGTTCACAGATATCACACAGTAACTTCATATATGTGCATATTCCTGAATATCACACAGTAACTTCATATATATGCATGTTCCTGGATACCACACAGTAACTTCATATATATGCATATCCATGGATATCATATAGTAACTTCATATATAAATACATGTTCATGAATATCACACAGTAACTTCATATATATGCATGTCCATGGATATTACAGAGTAACTTTATATATGTGCATGTTCACAGATATCACACAATAACTTCATACATGTGCTTGTCCATAGACATCACACAGTAATTTCATATATGTGTATGTCCATGGATATCAGTATCCCTCTCTCTCTAAACCCCCTTCTTCTCCAGGGCACTAGTAAATTCAGACAAGACTCGTGCTAAGGGTTCCCTCCCCTGCATATGTGTATGCCTATGTGCCTATATCCACAATTTAGCAATATGGGATCTGACATTTTACACTAATGAGACTGTTGAAGGCCAGCAAGATGTCCCAGCAGGTCACATACCATGCAAGCCTCACCACCTGAGTTCAGTCCTCAGAACCCGAAAGAGAGAACCAATCCCTGAGCGTCATTCTCTGACATATCAGAACCCGAAAGAGAGAACCAATCCCTGAGCGTCATTCTCTGACACACTCGTACAAGTACACTGTGGTACAAACACACCAACACTTGCACTTTAGGTGTGTGTGCATATACATGATAGTAATAAATAATTTGAAATATTTGCACACATCCAGTAACTCTATATACCTTGATAAAGAAAGCAATTATAGAGGCAAACCATTGTGAGCTGTGTCACTTGCTTCTGTCTGGCACCTGCTCCCATCCCTCCCACTTTGAAGAGATGTGAAAAAAAATATGTTTTCTTTTTTTATTAGATATTTTCTTTATTTACATTTCAAATGGTATCATCCCTTTTCCTGGTTTCCCCTCCAAAAACCTTCTATTCCCTCCCCCTCCCCTGCTCACCAACCCTCCCACTCCAGCTTCCTGACCCAGACATTCCCCTACACTGGGGCATAGAGCCTTCACAGGACCAAGGGCCTCTCCTCCCATTGATGACGGACTAGGCCATTCTCTGCTACATGTGCAGCTGGAGCCATGAGTCCCACCATGTGTACTCTTTGGTTGGTGGTTTAGTCTCTGGGAGCTCTGGAGTTACTGGTTATTTCATATTGTTGTTCCTCTTATGGAGCTGCAAACCCCTTCAGCTCCTTGGGTCCTTTCTCTAGCTCCTTTATTGGGGACCCTGTGCTCAGTCCAATGGTAGGCTGCGAGCATCCGCCTCTGTATTTGTCAGGACTGGTGGAGCCTCTCAGGAAACAGCTATATCAGGCTTCCATCAGCAAACTCTTGTTGGCATCCACAAAAGTGTCTGGGTTTGGTGATTGTTTATGGGATGGATCCTCATGTGGGGGAGTCTCAGTATGGTCATTCCTTCAATCTCTGCTCCACACTTTGTCTCTGCTTATGCAAGAAGGAAGACCAAAGTGTGGATACTTTGATCCTTCTTAGAAGGGGGAACAAAATACCCATGGAAGGAGTTACAGAAAAAATGTTTTCTTGTGGGTGTGTCATCTGTCCAGGTGTCCAGCATCAGCTGGTAGCCTGGCCCCATATAACTGTCCCTAAACCCTCTCTATGCCATGAGTCCTCCTGGAAAATCACAGAGAACCAACCACACCCTACAAAATTTTCTTTGCAGCCAGTTATTTAAACTACTCTCATTCTATTCAGCACTGAGTCTTGTGGAGTAGAAGAACCTTAGCATTGAGGGTGTCATGAGATTCCTAGCCCTCAGCAGTCGAGTCAACTAGAAAACTTGTTCATGAGAGCCAACAAGTCTTCCCCTGGGAGCATCCCCCAACCTGAGGCAGGTGCTCTGAGTGTTCACTAGTCAAGAACTATTCAAAATGGCTGAGGAAACGGCTCAGTCAGTAAAGTGTTTGCCTTTCAAACATGAAATCTTAAGTTCAATCCCCAGGACCCACATGGAGAGGGGGGAAAAAAAAAAAAGCAGGGTGTGGTGGCACCTGTCTAGGAGGAGGCTGCTTGTCGTTTGGAATAAAGACCTGTGCTCTGATGTCCTTAGCTCATTTCTGGTCTCTAGTACCAAGGCTCCAATTTGCACACCACTACATCTTTGCAGATGGGCTGGCCTGAATAGATGTGGAAATGAAATGTATTAAAACGCATGCACGCGTGAAAAAATCATCTAGGCACAGGCAGACATCCTGGCAGCCGCTTGCCAGCTTCCAGGCCAAGCGTGAAGTGTAACTGGGGAAATCCACCCAAACCATTTCACGTTGGAAGGTGGAGAACACTGGAACCAGCAGTGCCAACTTACACATCTGCTCCTGGAAAGTTCCAGAGAGGCTCTGGTACAGTTTTCCACCGAGCTGATGTGTCTGTTGGACACTGGGTCTGGTATTCTGGGCCAGTTTCCTGTTCCCCTTCACAGTGCGGGTGCGAAATCTTAGCACTGACTTTTTCTCTGCCTGACGCTGTCCACCATGCCTGCAGAGCATGCCATGTGGGCTCAAGCTTTCTCTGGAACCTTCTGGCTAATGCATCCCTGCCTTGCCTTCTAGACCCTGCCCATCCACCTATGCTACCCATCTCTGTATTGACTAACAACACACACAGTCCAACAAGCCTACCACAAACAGACTGGGGATAAAGATCATTTTTGCTCAACATTAAAGTGCCAATTGACCATTTTTTCCATGAAAAATACGTAAAAGATTTCAATGGTTTCCTCTTCAAAACACAACCCCAGGGCCGGTGAGATGCCTCAGCAGTTAAGAGCACTGGCTGCTTTCTCAGAGGTCGTGAGTTCAAGTCCCAGCAACCACATGGTGACTCACAACCATCTACAGGGGGATCTGATGCCCTCTTCTGGCATGTGGATGTATATGCAGCAGAGCGCTCATACATTAAAAAATAAAGAAAATAAACACAACCCCACAGACTTTTGGGTTTCTGTGCACGGTCTTCCACTTCCTGCTCTAGATCAGGGAGAATGCACATGGAGATAGCAGGGAGCCTGGACTCTTAGGTCAGTCTGGGGAGAGCACCCAAGTCTGATCCCAGGCAGCTGTCTAATTCAGACAAGCTACTTAATTTCTCCTTGGTGCAGTTTTCTCATAAAGAGGGATAGTAATGTCACTATTCTTTGGGGTGTCGTGAGAATTAAATGTGTTAATCCCAAGACGAGGCTCAGATTGACAGTCGGCCAGTTGGCCAGTGGTGGGCTAGGAACAGAGGTCACTGAGCCCACAAAGGGGTCATTGAGGAGAAACTTTTGAAAGCAGTAAAAATCACTAATGCTCCAGTCACATGAACTCTCCTCTCAAACCAGACCCACCCGACCCTTTTTGAGGGCTCCAAGCTGATGCATTTCCTCATGGTGTCTGCCAGCAGAATGCATGACATGCCTCCCACAGTCTCTCCTCTTCCTCCACTGTACAAGCCCCACACATTGCCTCCCCTGAGCACTCTACGCAGGAGCTCTGTGATCCTCATCATGGTGAAGGTTATCATGCACTGTACTGGGTATGTGTGACTTGGGAATAGACTGCCCCTTGTACACCCTTTGCCCTTCATAGCGTGTTTTTGCTTCTCTCCTAGAAACTTGACCCATTTATTAAATGTTCCAGCTAGGCAGATCAGGGATCCACCATGTGACATGTGTGTTGGAAATCATAACCTAACTAAAAATGCCAATCTATGATTGAGTTTATTTTCTTTATTTTTTAATGTATGAGTGCTCTGCTGCATATACATCCACATATACATATTTGCTAGATAATGAAAGACTCAGCAGAATTTCCTATTCTTCTGCACATGCTTCAGGGTGGCTATTCTCCGCCACACGTTCTGCCCCTGCTCCGGACATTTTTTTTCATTTGCTGTTGGCTTAAACAAAGCCTCCAGCTTTTATGTCTTCTTTTGAATTACTCTTGGAGAAAGGGCTGCCAGCTCTGACTCCAGCCGCTCTCTCAGCACTCGGGCAACACCTATATGCCTAAAGTGTTTTCAAAGCAGAAGTGTGCTGGTAAGGACAGAAGGCAGACTCTCTGGGAAGGAGACCTGACTTCTAGGGTTGGCCAATCTCCACAGTGGAACTAAAGCCAGGTCTGCCCTAACACTTGAGATGAGAAACCCATTCCAGCGGCTGATGAATTAGGAGCGATACGGATGTGATGTGAATTCCAGGTCTTTCCTGTCCCTCAGAAACCAGGTGGGTACAGCAGAGGTCCACACCAGTCCACAGGGATTGGCTCAAGCAAATCTACAAGCCAGGAAGCCCCTCAAGCTACTGCATGCAAACGAACTGAGAAGCAGACAGTGGGGCTAATCTCAGCTCCGGGTCTGAGGAGAAACAGAGCCACTGATTTAAGCCTTGAGCCTGATGGCCCAAGAACCCGGAGAAACTGCAAGAGGTGACAGCAGTGGCCCAGATCCAAGAGGAGGAGTTTGTCTTTCCTCCACCAATCGGAAGCCTCCATCCTACGGGAAGCCTCCATCCTACCAGAAGTCTCCATCCTACCGGAAGCTTCCCTGCCCTCGTTGGTAACCATTTCCTTCCTCATTCCGTCTTCTGGTTTGCGTGTTGACAACATCCTCCCAGCCTTATTAAGCTGGACTAGATATCTAGGTGTACCTTAACCCAACCAGGATAACATCTTTAATCAGCAATTACCACTCTCCTTCCAGCCCTTCAGGGTAACCCAAGCCACGTGCCCATGGCCTACTGATGGTCCCTTCCCTTCAGCTCTTCCCTATTGACTACGGTCAGGGTTCCTATTGCCGTAAAGAGACTTCATGACCACAGCAACTCTTATAAAGAAAAACATCTCATTGGGGCTGGCTTATAGTTCAGAGGGTTGCTCCACTGTCCTCATGGCAGGAAGCATGGCCGCATACAGCAGACATGGTGCTGGCAAACGCGATGAGAGTGCTACGTCTTGATTCCCAAGCAGCAGGAGACTGTATGCCACACTGGCCATAGTTTAAACATATGAGACCTCAAACCCTGCCCCCACAGTGGACCACTTCCTCCAATAGGCCACACCTCCTAACAGTGCCACTCCTTATGGACCAAACATTTAAACACATGAGTCTATGGGGTGAGGCATTCATATTCATATTCTGCTCTTCTTTGGCCTAGCTCTTTATTCTCTTTCCCTTGCAGATTAGGGAGAGTCCCAATGGATCCCGAGACTGTGAATATGCTCTCTCCTATTGCAAACCTCAGCCAAGTCTTCACAAGGGGGTGTTTCAAGAGAACACACAATGCTTGCTTATTTCCCCACAGCTAAGCTGTGACTGGACCACCATCATTGGACTTCCTGTCTTAATACTACACATCACGAAGTTTCAGAATGTAGCATTCCAAACTCCATCTTCCCATAACCTCTATGGTTTTTAAAACACAGTTTTCATAACATGTTGAATTTTACAAATACACCTGCAATCTGCTATAGTATTTTTTTGTTTGTTTGTTTGTTTGTTTGTTTTTGGTTTTTCGAGACAGGGTTTCTCTGTGTAGCCCTGGCTGTCCTGGAACTCACTCTGTAGACCAGGCTGGCCTCAAACTCAGAAATCCGCTTGCCTCTGCCTCCCGAGTGCTGGGATTAAAGGCGTGCGCCACCACGTCCGGCCCTGCTATAGTTTTTTATCTGGTTATAGTTTTTAGCTTTTTACCCAAAGGTCTTATCTATACCATAAGCTTTGGTCCCCAGGGTGTCACTATTAGGAGGTGAGGCATATTTAGTAGAGGGGCACCAAAGAAAGACCTTAGTCATTGGGGGTATGCACCTAAAAGTTATTATAGATTCTCACAGTCTCTTCCTCTCTCTCATTTTTTTTCTATCCAGAAGGTACATTTTCTACCATACCATTCTACACAGACCAAAGCCATGAGGCCAACTGATCAGAAACCAAAACCTCTTGACCCTGCAGGATGAAATCAGAATTTTCTCTTTATAAGATGATTACCTCAGGCATTCTGTTACAGTATGTTTCAGATGTAACATCCTCTCTTAGATCTCAGCTAACAGTCTGGGCTAGCAGGGACCAACCATGCTTTCTACTTGCTGCAACCCCCAGCCAGGTCTGCAGGGAGTGTCCTTGTGTGGCTTAGCTTAACTCAGCCTTGATGTGAGGGTTTTAGAGACTGTGTTGTAGGAAATGGACAGCTCTCAAAAGCTCCCCGGCACTGCAGTGCTACAGGAGCATATGGAGGCACTGCTGGAGATCAGAGCTGCCTGGCTAATGTGATATCTGTGAGTGGGAGCCTTGCCCAGGCTTCTGGCTCTCCACAGGGGAAAGGAAAAGCTGGGGTGTGTCAAGGACCCTTGCCTTTGGTGTGGGAGGATTGAGCAGCCCCCTTCCCCAACCCCTACATCCTGGAAGAGAAAGAGACACTCCCTTCTTCCAGTTTGAAGGGGAAGAATAAAATACAGATAGGCAGAGAGAGTGTGTGTGTGTGTGTGTGTGTGTACTTTGTTACTGGCTTGAGTAGGCACTAGCCATCTTACCCTCTATTCACAGCCACATCCTACAGCTCGCAGCCTGCAAGCTGAGCCACCTTGTACAGGTCAAGGGACCTCTCTGATCATGTACCTTATTCAAAGTATAGTCTTGAAAAGGAATGAGGTAGTAAGAGAGGCAGAAACTTCAGCCAGCATTCTGGACAACCCTAGTGTGTACCTAAGTTTGAAAAATCACAGCCCTAGGTGGTGTAGAGTCTTGTTCTTCTGAAGAAGCCAAAGCCTTCCTCTTCAGAAACGCGATGGGACTGGGTGGTGTCTCTAACACCAACCCTCCAAGAAGCGGAAGACCCCCGAGGCATGTAGGGTTCCTTCTTGGCCGCCTCAGAACAGAGTCTGCTCCCCATCCCCACCCCAATGCTTCACACTAGGAATCCATCTGAGGATAGATGCCTGATGACATCAGAATGTTCGACGTCCAATCATCTACAGGCTGTCCCTCTGTGCACACAGCCTTCCACATGTGAGCTTTGGGGGCACATTTGAAACCAGACTATAACAATAGGAGAAGCTTAAAGCCTGGCTGATGAGCCATCACTGATGCTAAGGGTAACAGTGGCCTGAACAAGAAACCATGTAAGCTCTATGTGTAATTGCTTTTACTCCCTTAAAACAAATGTTCAGGGGTGGTGGGTGTGGCTCAGTTGGTAGAGTGCCAGGCTAGCACATCTATCATTGTAGTATTCAGGAAACAGGGGTGGGAGACCAGAAGCTGAAGACTATCCTTGACTACACACAGAGCTTATGATTAGCACAGGCTGCATGAGATTGTCTAAAAGTAATAGTTACAAATGTCTGTGTCACCTCCACCATACAGCTAATGGCTGGTTTATTAACTCTGTACTTTTTTTTCTTTTTATATGACTGGGCGCTTTGTTCTTGTATGGAACTTTCTCTCATTGACCCAGCTATGATGTTACATAGCTATATTAGAAAGATCATATCACATTTTTTTTTCTTTGATCCCAAAGTGCTGATGTATTGGTTTAAGACCTACCTCAAGGAGGTGCATGAGTCTTTCCCTAGCTTTGGGGTTTCTGTGGATCCTTGCGAACGTGTGGGTTTTTCACTAAGTACAAATGAATTGAGTCTGCTAGTGACACCGTGTGTACCAATCCCCTACAACCTACAGGTGCACCTTCCTAAGTTCAGATCAGCATCATCTGAGTATAATCCCCTAGTTCCTGAAAGCTTACATAGCAAGATAACACAGCCACACTGCCCTGAAGCCCCACCTCCTCAAAATGACAGCTTACCCAATACCAAGGTATTGAGCTTAGGTATGTAGTCAACTATCCCGCTACACTCAGTGTCCCCTGTGAGTCACAGAGAAGGCACAAGCTTGAACGCTAACAGGGAGCTTTGCTGTTTCCTGCACTCTGGGGTGAGAAATATTTCGAGTGGTGGCTGGTCAGCTCTAAATCGCAAGCTCTCCTTGGTCCCTGAAGACACGGTAGTCTTGAGAGCCAAGATTTATGTAGACAGAAAAGAAGCATCTAACTTGGAGACGTTCCTCACTTGCTAAACTTAGCACCAGGAAGCCAGAGCAGCCGCTGACTCCCAATATCAGTCCGTGGTTGGGAGGTGGCGTATGAGGCAGAGCTGCAGGAGACAGCACCTTGGCTCGGGTCAGGCACCAGGAGGACACTGATGTAACACGTGGGCAGCTCCCAGCAGAAATAGCAGTGTGCTCTCTCTCCCTCAATCCCTTTCTCTCAGTGTGGCCCTAGAACTCCTAAGGAAGCCCCATCTATGCCCAGTGTCACTGGGATTAAAACATGCCAAAAGTGGCTATTTGAACCACAAAGAAAGGTCCACAGCATTATCTTAGCCTTAGAGGATATGAGAGACACTAGGCAAGGCTGTAAACTAGAAGTATGTGTGTATACTCACACACTACACACATACACACACACACACGCACACACACACACACCACACACTCACATACCTCAAACACACACATGTACACACACCACACACATATACACACACATACCACACACACATATACACACACATACCACAAACACACATCATACATACACACATCACACACACACACACACACACACACACACACACATGTACCACTCACACATACACATGCACCACACACACACACACACACACACACACACTACCACACTTTCAACCTCAGTTTTGAAACACCAATGCCAGGCTTGCGATGCAAATATTGCCATTCCAATAAAATCTCCAGCATTTTCTTTTATTTTCCCAAGAGAGATGGAAAACGGGAAGAGATGGGAAGCCACAGCCTTCGGACCTGGTCCCAGCACAAGGGTGCTGAGCACTGGGGACCACAGCAGCACACCCAGCCCAGGTCAGCCTTTCAGCCTGCCTCTGCTGTGGCCCCCCACGTGACCTCCCATGTGGGCCGTGAGCCACGCTGGTGGGGGTAAGCCTGCCACGCCCTTCAGCCCATGCCTCACAGAAGCTCCTGGGGACTAACACACCCTAAACTATCCTTCAGGGTGCCTCCTTTGCAGTGTTCAGTAAATCTTACACTCCGATTTCTTTGGCCATTTATATTCATAAGAACAAAAAGGTTGTGGGTTTTCCATCCTCCGCAGGCTGTGAAACGACTCAGTGCCTCCCCAGTGCCCCACCCAGCAAATCGGGCTCTGAGTTTAACCTTAGTGGAAATTGTGAAATGAAACAGGGAGGGATTTGAGAGCAGAACGTCAGGTGTTCTGGGACTGCTGCTCCAACTCCCAGCCTGCTCCAAGGAACTCTACTACTCCTTAAACTTTCACTATCAGCTGGGGGGTGGGGGGGTTGCTAGCTCTGGTTCTCTGCTATCCCTGTCCTTAGGGCAGGATTTTGAAACCATCAGGTAATAGCACTTCTTCCCATCCCTCTGTGATGAATGCGGTGTGTTAACTTCTTTACGGGGAGGGTCAACTATGTAGGTGCTGCTAGAGACACTTCATTTGTTAAGGGAGCCCTAGGTTTACAGAATACTGAGTGTAAAGCCCAGAGTTCCGCGCTCCCCGGTCCTGCCTGCTTCCTCTCTTATGCCCCAACCTTGCATTCACACAATGCGTTTGTCCTGGGCTATGGACTGATACAGACGCTATTCCTAACTGAGGTCCGCGCCTGAGTGTGAAGGTTGCTCAGCATAGCATGGCTGTGTGTGTGTGTGTGTGTGTCCTCGTCCTGATGGAAGCACGAAAATAGAGCTACTGCTACACAGTCCTCTGTGGCCTGCCCCATTGCCCCTCCTGAGTCCCTGGCACCCACTCACCTTAATGGCATTTCCAAAACACCAGAAAGCAAGGATCACCCTCGAAGGCACCCTTGTGATATGATCGTGCCACACTTGTTTTTACTACTGAATAAACCTGGACTGTGTGGGTTAGCACAGCTCCCCAGCTGTATTCATCTGTGGAAGAACATCTTGGCAGCTTCTAGTTTGGGGGCAATTATGAATTAAACTTCTATTTAAAAAATTCTGTGTCATTATTTGTTTATTTTATATGGAGAGAGGAACTGTTTAACAGTTTGTTTGTTTTTTAATAATGCATCCCTGTAGGGGCTACAGCCAATGTTCGTACTCCTGCATCTTGTTGATAGATTATTAAACTAGGTAAACCTGAAAGAGAACTCAGCAGCCACGTGGCAGTGGCTAAGTATTTACTAAATCACACACACTTGTGGGCAACAGATCTGGTTCTGGATACCGGAGACAAATGTCCACCTACTATAAAGAGGACATTCGGGAGAGACAGAAAAGCAACTACAGAGTCCAAAAAAGTAGGGGTTGGTATTTCTAACGCAGCAGTTCTCAATCTCTGGGTCAAGACCCCATTGGGGGTGTCTTAGCAACCCTTACACGGGGGCCACATACCTGATATCCTGCATACCAGATACTTATGTTACAATTCATAACAGTAGCAAAATTACAGTTACAAACAGCAGCAGTGAAAAGTCTATGGTTGTGGGGGGTGTTCACCACAGCATGAGGAACCGTATTAAAGGGTCTCAGCATTAGGAAGGTTGAGAACCGCACTGCTCTAAAGCATTGAAAGCAAGGATACCGCTGCCATTGCTGTCATCAGTCCCTTTGCCCCAGCATCCTCACGACCTTACCTTCATCCTGGACAATGCTGGCTTCAGGCTGAACATGCTGGAAGGCTGAGAACCAGCAGCACACCTCCTATCAGAAGTTAAAGGTTTCCAGAAGCAACCTTCTGCCACCTCTGGATATCCAGGAGGCAGGGACGGCTCCTGTTTTCAAAGTTCTTCGCTTGAGGCAACTTAGGGAGAAGCCATTGGGGAATGACTCATGCATTCACTAAACCAGGTTTTGCTGCGCAGCAAATAACCAGCAAGCAGCCCACCCTCTCCACCTGGGTCTGCTGCCCTGGGTCAGGCCCAGCTGGATTCCACGGCTTTTCCTAACTGATGGGACCTCCCTGCGATGCTTCCTGCTCTGTTGTCTCTTAGTGTGTCCTTCTCTGTCTGACACTGAAGGCCACACACTGTGAGTAGGGCTGTAGTGGAGGAAAGGTGTGCATAGTTCATTCACCGGTGTTCTGTCCCCAGCTCCATCTCCTTGATTCTGACTTCCTTGCCTCTTACCTACAGCTTTACCACAATGTCAAACCATCGCCCTCTGCCATGCCCCGCCTCGAACCTCTTTCTCCTCGTATGTCCAACTGGGCCATCTAAAACATGGAACAGGCTAGTACCTTCTTGGCTGCAAACCTTTGCTGCCTCCCCTGCCTGCCAGGTAAGTCCCAGGTCTTAGCCTTCCCCCTCTTTGTGTTCTCACCGACCTAAGTTCTGATGGCATGCCCTGCCATGGAACCTTCACATACGCTGTTCCTTCTGCCTGCAAGGCATGCCTCCTCTTATAAATACAAACAAATGAAAACAAACCAAAAAAAGCAAAACAAAACAAAACACGTCTAGGCATTGCAGAGATGACCAGCAGTTAAGAGTGCCTGTTGCTCTAACAGAGGACCCAGGGTCAGTTCCCATGTGGACACATGATGGTTCACAGCCATCCTTATGCCTGGTTCCAGAAAAATCTGAAGACTGCTTCTGACCTCCATGGGCACCAGGCAGGCACATGGTACACTTGCACACACACAATCAAATAATATAAATAAATAAGTAAGTAAGTAAATAAATAAAACCACTTTTAAAGGCTAGAGAGATTATTTGTAGAGTAAAAGGATACATCTCTCTAGCAGAGAACTAAAGTTCAGATCCCAGCACACACACACTGGGCAGCTCACAGCTGTCTACAGGCACCATGGGATCTGGCGCCCCCTTGTGGACTCCCCCTGCACTATGTTCATGTGCGTGAACTCACAAACACACAAATACGCACACATAATTAAAATAAAATCTGTTTTAAAGAACACTTTCAAATTAGCAACTTTCTTTTTTTAAGATTTATTTATTTATTATATGTAAGTACACCGTAGCTGTATTCAGACACCCCAGAAGAAGGCATCAGATCTCATTACGGATGGTTGTGAGCCACCACGTGGTTGCTGGGATTTGAACTCAGGATCTTTATAAGAACAGTCAGTGCTCTTAACCACTGAGCCATCTCTCCAGCCCCTTAACTTTCATTTCTTAACAACAGCAGCATGACATTTTCAACAGTTCTCCCTAACTGGTGCAGGCACATGACCAACACACACAGGGCCAACCCAGAACCTGAAGGGCAGATGCAGCAGCCTGGGAAAATCCCTCTCTGTGGCTTCCACAGCCTGCTTGGGTCAGTGGCTCCTTTTCTTCAGTCTTTTTCTAAGATCCTATTTGGAAACTGAATTCTGTGGCTTCCCGTGGTTTGCTTCTCCTAGTGGTGTGATGGTTCTCGGGATAATCCTAGCTCTGGAGAGTGAACTGGAATACTAACCACCACACACACATGTACACACACTCACACATATATACAAACACACATACACATGCACACACATATATGCATACACAGGACACACATATACACAAACACACACATGTACACACAAGCACACATGCTCACATATATGTACACACATATACACAAACATACATACACATGAACATGTACACACACATACATAACATACATACACGAACACACACAAGGGTAATCCTAATGTCTTAGTACAGCTGGCCTGTGGGAACCAGCCACAAACAGATCCAGGAGACTCTCACCCTTTTGTGACCAGCAGTATGGGCCCTCCAAATTGGGAAGCACCTGTGGCCAGGTTCTGCCTGTTCTACCTTTGTGGATCTCGTTGGGTTTTACAGTGTGACCGTGTCAAAAGGCTGGAGTCGTGGGACTTCCCTTGAGCACTTCTCTGTGTTCTATGAGCACAGGATCAGCACCATAGTAGACAGTTCAAACCTTACCATAAGGTCAAAGGTGAGTGGGTTCCCAAGAGTCTGCAGTCAAATAAAGCACCTTAGCTCCATCCTTGGCTACATCCTTGGCTACATCCTTGGCTACAGAGCAATTAGTGCCCATGCAACCTCTGTCCCCTCAGTGTCTGATAGAGTGAACTGAATCCAGAGGTTGACCAGAAGGTCCAAATCAGCCATGGAGTGGGCCACCCTGCTAGAAGCTGGTCTATGAAGGAGCACTTGCTACATATAGGGAAGCCACCTTCTAACCCCATAGAACTCCAGAGTGTGGAGGAGGAATCTCCCTGACACTTTACCTACAGACTCCTCCTAGAGCCCCATGGAGCACCTGCCATTGATGGCTGTTAGAGCCATTCCCAGTGTCTCTCTGTGGCCACTTTGCCAGATCATCTCTATGATGCTTTTATCAGAAGAATCCAAGTCCAGGACACACACTCCAGGGCCCACCACCAAGCCACTTTATACCAGGACATCCTCATTAATTAGGTCATCCCCATGCCTCGGGCACTATCCTGCACACCGAGAGAGTAAAAGGCACAGTATATAAAAGACACAGCCCCGGCCTTGGCCTGGGAGAATAGAAAGCTTTCTCAGGGTGCGAAGACATCTGTAGACGAACAGTAATGCAGGAGCAGAAACCCCTCTGGGGGAG
The DNA here is from genome assembly GCA_902729485.2 of Mus minutoides. NCBI lineage: Eukaryota > Metazoa > Chordata > Mammalia > Rodentia > Muridae > Mus > Mus minutoides. The sequence goes on from LR749547.1 coordinate 2,083,386, forward strand.
TCTGTCAGAGCACAGCGCCTTGGGGACACAGGTGCACACTGGTTCTTTTCTCCACCTCTGCTGCTTATGTCCCGAGACACCGGAGAGCCATGGCTCTCCAGGGACCGGCAGCCGGCTTTGGTTCTTCAATCCTCGTGACTGCCTGCTGCAACCTGTGTGCTCCCCTTTCCCAAGAGAAGCTGTCCCTGCACCCTCAGGAAGGTGGCACCACGCCAGGTGCTAAAGAGTGGGGACCCAGAGGGCAGCCCACAGATACACTATCCACCACAAACAAGTCACTGTGGGAGCTGGGGAAGCTGGAGTCAGCCAATCACTGTGCTCGCTTTGTAAGCAGGAGTTAGACTCCCTGAAACTGAAATCGGGTGTGGTGCATTTGAACTCCCAGTACGAGGAAGACAGACAGATCTGTGGAACCCACCCAGTCTGGTAAGCTCTAGGCCAATGAAACACCCTCACAAAAGTAGGTAGATGGTGTCCTCAGAACAAGAGCTTAGGCCTCCCTTGACCTCCACATACCTGCGCACACAGACAGAAACAACGGATCCCAGACATTTACAGTGTCCACGGGAAGAGCCCGGCCTCCATGGCCCTGAAAGCTTTTTTTCCCTGGTTGCTTCACCCTTCCCTTTCAAGGTCCCAGCCACTCAGAGAAACTGAAGGCCACACAGCACGCTTGGGGCAGCTGAAGAGAAACATTGCCTAGCTAAGTCAGCGCCCTGCTCTGAGCCAGCGAGGCATGGCAGCTCGGGTCGGCGGCAGGATGGAGCGAGGTGCAGAGAGATAGCGTGTCACATCTTGGTTCTAAACCAGCAGACTGAGGCTCGACACCTCTGCTCCAGGCTGTTCTTGGCAAACGGCATCCATATATAACAGTGAGATGTTTGCAATATGTCCTCCGGGGGTCGACGCCAAGGTGAGACCATTCCTAAAGAATGTTCAGCCCTTTGTCTCTAGCCAATGGATTCCATATTCGCCTGCAGAGAGCTATGCTTTCCTGGAGTTGGGTGGAGTTGGGCGGGAGGAGGCGAGGGGAAGGGAGTGGAGAGGAAAGGAGAGAGGTCACTCCAGAATTCCAGCCTGTCTCTCCCTCACTAATGATTTTGTGCAGACATGGGAAAATATCTATGTTTTACCATAAAAATAGCATGAGCCATATGTCCGCTGCCCTTATGGGACCTGTCACACAGCAGTCCCCCATGGCTCTATGAGAGGCAAACTGTAATTCACACAGAGATTCTGCAACTCTTTTAGCTGTCTGTAGAGTACCTGAGAGAGTGGATCTAAAATCCAGGGCCCTGGGTAATTTTCTATGTAGATGCTCCAGTTTTAGGAAGAATGTAAAGGGACCATTGAGAGCTATGGATCAGAGGAGGATGCAATCTACCCTACATGGCTGTTCTGGGGCATCCCAGGAGCAGGGGTCACACGTCTCTGTCCATACTGCAGCCTCTATAGGACTAGACCCAGGCAGCCACCAACTGAAGCCAGAGAGGGCACACACAGGAGCCAGGCCCTCCAGCTGCCACTGTCCCAGCAGCCAGCCTGCACAGATGAACACAACGTCAGGCCAGGGTAGACGGCCACTTGGATGAGAGATGACCAATTGCAGTACCCAGGTAAAGGCCCCCAAAGTGGCCCCAAATGTAAGTATAACACTTAGAGACAAGACTTACAGCTGCACCCCTAAAAACCACACAAGGAGTCCATAACAGAGAATCAAGGACCATAGGAAAGGAACATAAAAACTTACAAGAACGATATAAAGGCAAAGTGTCATACAAAGATCAAGTCACTGGAGTAACAGTTCCTACAAAATAGCTTCCTCGGGACTCAAGACAAAGTTTTGGGCAAGCAAACCACAGAAAGAAAGGCACCGGGATGGGGCTCAAACACAAGACCTCAGGCAAAGGGCACTGGACCCCAGACAGGGATCTCCACATGATCTCCACATGAAGATCTTATGGAGGCGTTGTCTTAGTCAGGGTTTTATTGCTGTGAAGAGATACCATGACCAAGGCAACTCTTATGAAGGCAAACATTTCATCGGGGTTGGCTTAAAGTTTCAGAGGCTTAGATTTAATCCATTATCATCAAGGCAGAAAGCACAGCAGGGTGCAGGCAGACACAGTGCTGGAGGAGCTGAGAGTTCTACATCTTGATCCCCAGGCAGCAGAAGAAGACTAAAATCCACACTGGGTAGAACTTGACCATAGGAAACCTCAAAGTCTCGTCCTACAGTGATACACTTCCTTCAATAAGGCCACACCTACTCCATAGAGCCACTTCCTGTGGGCCAAGCATTCAAACACAGTCAGTGGGAGCCAAACCTACTCAAGCCACCACAGGCATTTTCTCAACTGAAGTTCCCTTCTTTCAGATGACTCTAGCTTGTGTCAACTTGACATAAAACTAGCCCAATTGTTTTGTAACTATCAGTATACAGGAAAAAAAAAAACAGGATATGAAATCAAATAGAGAAACTGGAGTCTTCTAAGTAGGAGATGATGGGGACTGAAATTAAGACAATAGCAATGGGAAAGACTTTAGGGAGAAGGAAGAGGAAGAGGGAGAGGAGGGAGAGGAGGGAGAGGAGGAGGAGGGGAGAAGGAGGAGGGGAGAAGAAGGAGGAGGGGAGAAGGAGGAGGGGAGGGAAGGAGAGGGAGGAAGCAGAATCTACATGGTTATGGGAGAAAAGCACCCTCCCAAGTGGTGGGTGGGTGACATGGTGAATAAGTGGCCATCTTCTAGATGAGGGTCCAGCAGGAGAGACCACACAGAGAGGGCACAAGTCCAGCTTGTGCTTCTGGGAGTGTGAGCCTCAAACAGCTGTGTAGTAGGGCTGTGAGCTTGAGCTGAAGAAGGCACTGGTAGGGAGAGCCCAGACTCTAACTTTGGGGGCTTGCTCTCCCAAGACACTCAACTGCTTCCCTGAACCCTCACTCTAGAGCCCTTACTTCATGGCCCCGTGGTCAGTTGTGCTGCTTGGGAAACAGAATGCGCTTGTGGCTTTAGGTCTGTGTTTGCATGGTGAATCCTGTTACATGAGGCTGGACTGATGGACTTGGGGAGCTGCCTTCAGAGAGAAGCATTCACCCGAACACAGAACTACAAAGATAGAACTAAATCTCCCAGGAGATCTAAGACACTGACCATTCCTGAGGCCTCAATCTCAGAACCAAAACAGGGAGGAGTTGGGGGCTGTGGAAACACATGTCTGCAGAAAACCCGGACATGGTCCACCAAGCTATGCTTGAGGGCGAGAGTCAGAAAACCAGGGTCAGTGTGAGTCATTTTCCCTAAAAGTCGGCCTCACGCTGCGTCTCCCGCATCCTTCCCAGATGCTTTAGAATGAAGGGTGTGGCTTTCCCATCCAAGTCACTATTACCCTTCCTCGGTCTCTCCTCCGTGCTACCCTTTGCCCTGCCTCTCACAGTGATGTGATGGATGTTCTTGCATTTGAAGCTGATGCTCGACTCAGCCTGGATGTTGGACGGCAGGTACACAGACTGGTGAAAGACCAGAAGACAAAAATCTTCATTTGTCTCCCGGGGCTACTTGTTTCTTTCTTTCTTTTTCTTTTTTTTTTTTTTTCTCAGAGTTTACTCCAAAAGAGATTGCATACAGTTTGCTAGAACAGACACAACAAGCTTGCCAAGAAGTAAATGAGGAAAACCCAGGGCGGCGCCATAGAAAGACAAGGTAGGACTGGATGTGAGGGTGATACCCTAAGCTCTCCCCCAAATCCTCCACATGTTTAGAAACAAACAACAGAAAAAAAAAATGTGACTGCCAGGCTTCTCAAAGCAATCGAGGAGAGGGAGCCACTGTGACTAAGGGTACGAAGTACTCATTTTGTCCTGAGCGTCCTTTCTGATCCCCAGAGAGACCCTGCATTTCAGCCTCGACCCTGGGCCTGTGTCATAAGCCACACTGGTTGTGAAAAGGAATGTCGGTATTAAGAAATAAATAAATAAATAAATAAATAAATAAACAAACAAACCAATGGAAAGGTTTAGCCGTTGGAAATTTTGAAAAATCACTGCTATTAATCTTTTACTCTAAAAGTTGAAAAAGTATTTTATAAATAAATATGTGGAGGGGGTAATAATTTAAATTAGGAGAATGGGTGTCGTGGAAATGGGGAGAGGGGATGATGGGATGGGGGAAATGGTCCCCAATGTTTTCACGTTCTTGGACCAGAGTCCTCTGCGATGTTGGGAGGAAGCCCCAGAAGGCTTAGCCTTCTGGGTCCTCCATGTTGCTGGGAGACCCACCAATGGTGCTCCCACCCACCAACTCTCTTCATGTGTTCTCGGGAGGGGTGATTCCTGTGCCCTATACCTGTGGGTAGACAGGCCCTGCTTCTGTACCCAGTCCCTTCTCTAGCCTCATATCTACATTCTTCATAGGAAACCCACTGAGTTTCCCCCCAAAGCTAACATGTATGAGTGCTGAACACACCCTGAGAAGTCTGTGCAGGCGCTGAGCAGGGAGAGCACCAGACAGACAGACTACAAGATGAGGAGGAGGAGGCGCAAGACACTTGTTGACCCAAAATTGACAGGCAGGAGAACCTGGGGTCTATGGTGATGCTTCCACCACAGGAGGACACTCCGTTGTGAAGACATCCCCCTGGGAAACAGACAGAGACAACTCAGGTCTGGTAGACCACCGCCAGGGTGCTACGTAGACTGCCCAGCCTGCCAGCACAAACCAGGCCTAACCAATCCAAATGCATCAACTGAGCTTTGTGAGGTATCTCATCCAAGCCCCTCTCATCTGGAACTGATAGAGCCACTCTCACTGGCGACAGACACGTGGCAAGCTGTAGCTGCTCCACCAGGCCGTCCACAGCCCCCTCCTTGACAGGAGAGCCCTTGCTGAAAACAGGTTTCGAAAAGAAGCCTCAGAGACAACAACGAATCTGATATTCTTGGAGACAGCGGGGAGCAGAACCAGACATGCCAAGAGCAGTCTCCGTCTACAGGGCGAGTCGGGGACATGTTCCAACATGGAGATCCTTAAATCCCAGCGCTGTCGCCATGGAGACAGGGAAGGGCTTAGCATGTCTAACCCAGGGCTTCCTGCTAAGAGGCACCTTGAGGACGATTATCAGATGAAAGTAAAATGTCCCATAGTCTTATCCAAAAGAGCTAGAAAGCCACTCGATTAAAATCCCATTGCCAACATCTGCTCTTGATTAAAAAGAAAGGCCTTCGCGAAAGGCCCGGGGCCGGGAGCAGGCAGGGCCTTTTAGACACCAATGGGAGATAGAAAACACAAACCTAAAACCATCTGAAAATTTAAAGCTCGGCTGCTGTGGGATTTGTTTTCATTTGAGAGCTATAACCTTGATGTAAAGTACCTGCCTCCACCCAAAAGCCACCACCATGATGAGTGGGGAAATTCTGAAGCAGTCCCACGAATTCTTTCTCACTCCTACTGTGTTATGGCTTCCTGGAAGCACTGGGCAACACAACAGGATGAGAAAGAGAACTTCAAATTTCTAGAGCATGATGGAAATCACACGTGAGTGTGTGTTTGTGTGTGTGTGCGCGCGCACGTGCACATGCACACAGAGACAAAAAGAGAATAAATATAGTTTTAAAAAGAGCTAAAGTAAGGAATGTCTCCATTTATGAACGGCATAAGAAAGAGATGACCATAACTAAAGACAAACTGGAAAAATAGGAAATATCTACATGGAGAAATTTTTGAGATATTACTAAATGGCATAAAAGAAAATTTTATTATATACCATTTTTAAATGTTTATTAGCCGCACTGAGTTTTTGTTCAAAAACAAATGAATAATATTTTAAGTGATATAAAATGTAACAGCCAAAAGCATCAACTGAGCACACGCGCTGGAGTCCGCTGGTAACCGGATCATTAGAAAGGAACTCCCAGGCAGCCTTTCTGACACGGAAGGGGATAAAAGCTCCTTACAGAGTTCTAAATTGTGAGGAATGGCTGTTGATTGCTAAATCTCAGACACCTGGACACCTCAAGCTGTCCGTGATCCCAAGTATCCGAGTCCAGGAGGGATAGACGTTCTCCTCTGGAAACATCTGCATGGCTTAGCATAAAGGACTCCTATCAACCTGCTTGTTCACTGCTTCCATGCACACTCTTTTTTTCTTTTTCTTTTTTTTTAATGGATATTTTATTTATTTACATTTCAAATGTTATCCCCTTTCCAGGTTTCCCCTCTGCAAACCCCCTACCTCCTCCCCACCATACCCTGCTTCTTCTTTTTGTTTGTTTGTTTGTTTTTGTTTTTGTTTTGGAGGGTTTTTCGAGACAGGATTTCTCTGTATAGCCCTGGCTGTCCTGAAACTCACTCTGTAGACCAGGCTGGCCTCGAACTCAGAAATCCGCCTGCCTCTGCCTCCCGAGTGCTGGGATTAAAGGTGTGCGCCACCACACCCAGCTCTTACCCTGCTTCTAATGAGGGTGCTCCCCCACCCACCCACTCACTTACTCCCGCCTCACAGCCCTAGCATTCCTCTACATTGGGACATCAAGTCTTCAAGGGACCAAAAGCTTCCACTCCCATTGATGCCAGATAAAGCCCCTTCAGCTCCTTCAGTTCTTTCCCTAACTCCTCCATTGGGGTCTCTGTGTGAGCACAGGGTCCGATGGTTGGCTATGAGCATTCCCCATCTGTATTGGTCAGGATCTGGCAGATCCTCTCTGGAGACAGCTGGCTTCTGTCAGCAAGCACTTCTTGGCATCAGCAATAGTGTCTGGGTTTGGTGTCTGCATGTGGGATGGATCCCCAGGTAGGGCTGTCTCTGGATCACCTTTTCTTCAGTCTCTGCTCCATACTTTGTCCCTGTATTTCCTTTAGACAGGAGCAATTCTGGGTTAAAATTTTGGAGATGGGTGGGTAGCCCCATCCCTCAACCAGGGGGCCATGCCTAAACTCTGGATCTGGTCTGGACAGGTTCTCCCTCCCCTTTGTGGGTTATTCAGCTAATGTCATCCCCATGGGGTCCTGGGAGGCTTTTGTTTTCCTGGCATCTGGGACTTTCTGGTTGCTACCCCCAGTTCCCCATCCCCCATTGATACATACCTCTGTTCAATTTCCTGACCCTCTGTGCATCTCCTCCCATACCTGATTCTTCTCTTCATTTCCCCTCCCCCTCTTCCCCTCCTCCCAAGCCTATCTCACCCTCTACTTCCCTTGAGTATTTTCTTCCCCCTTCTAAGTAGGACTGGAGCATCCATTCTTTGGACATCCTTCCTCTTGAGCTTTCTGTGGTCCGTGAGCTGTATCACGTGTATTCCAGTGAGTACATGCCATGTGTGATCTTTTGTGACTGAGTTACCTCACTCAGGATGATATTTTCTAGTTCCATCCATTTGCCTGCGAATTTCATGAAGTCATTGTTTTTAATAGCTGAGTAGTACTCCATTGTGTAAATGTACCACATTTTCTGTATCTATTCCTCTGTTGAGGGACATCTGGGTTCTTTCCAGCTTCTAGCTATTATAAAAAAGGCTGCTATGAACATAGCAGAGCATGTGCCCTTATTACATGTTGAAGCATCTTCTGGGTATATGCCCAGGAGTGGTATAGCTGGGTCCAGGATGCCCACTCTCTCCCTATCTATCCATTATAGGACTTGAAGTTGTAGCTAGAGAAATTAGACAAAAAAAAAAAGTCAAAAGGATATAAATTGGAAAAGAAGAAGTCAAAATATCATATCACTATTTGTAGATGAAAAGAGAGTATACTTAATTGACCCCAAAAATTCCACCAGAGGACTCCTACAGCTGATAAACAACTTCAGCAAAGTGGCTGAATATAAAATTAACTCAAAGAAATCAGTAGCCTTCCTAAACTCAAAGGATAAACGGGCCGAGAAGGAAATTAGGGAAATGACACCTTCACAAAAGTCACAAACAATACAAAATATCTTAGTGTAACTCTAACCAAACAAGTGAAAGATCTGTACAAGAATTTTAAGTCTCTGAAGAAAGAAATAAAAGAAGACCTCAAAAGATGGATTGGCAGGATTAATATAGTTAAAATGGCCATCTTGCTGAAAGCAATCTACAGATTCAATGCAATCCCCATCAAAATTCCAATTCAATTCTTTTTTTTTTTTTTTTTTTTTTTTTTTTTGGTTTTTCGAGACAGGGTTTCTCTGTATAGCCCTGGCTGTCCTGGAACTCACTCTGAAGACCAGGCTGGCCTCGAACTCAGAAATCTACCTGCCCAACTCAATTCTTCATAGAGCTAAAAAGAACAATTCTTAAATTCATTTGGAATAACAACAACAACAAAAAGAGGATAGCAAAAACTATTCTCAACAATAAAAGAACTTCTGAGGTAATCACCATCCCTGATCTCAAGCTGTACTACAGAGCAATAGTGATAAAAACTGCATGGTACTGGTACAGAGACAGGTAGATCAATGAAATAGAATTGAAGACCCAGAAACGAACCCACACACCTATGGTCACTTGATCTTTGACAAAGAAGCTAAAACCATTCAGTGGGAAAAAGACAGCATCTTCAAAAAATGATGCTAGTTCAACTGTCGATTAGCATGTAGAAGAATGCAAATTGATCCATTCTTATCTCCTTGTACAAAGTTCAAGTCCAAGTGGATCAAGGACCTCCACATAAGACCATATACACTGAATTTAATAGAAGAGAAAGTGGGGAAGAGCCTCGAACATATGGGCACAGGGGAAATTTTCCTGAACAGAACACCAATGGCTTATGCTCTAAGATCAAGAATTGACAAATGGGACCCCATAAAATTGCAAAGCTTCTGTAAGGCAAAGGACATTGTCAATAGGACAAAACGGTAACCAACAGATTGAGAAAAGATCTTTACCAATCCTACATCTGATAGAGGGCTAATATCCAATATATACAAAGAACTCAAGAAGTTAGACTCCAGAAAACCAAATAACCCTATTAAAAAATGGGGAACAGAGTTAAACAAAGAATTCTCAACTGAAGGAAACCGAATGGCTGAGAAGCACCTAAAGAAATGTTCAACATCCTCAGTCATCAGGGAAATGCAAATCAAAACAACCCTGAGATTCCACCTCACACCAATCAGAATGGCTAAGATCAAAAACTCAGGTAACAGCAGACACTGGCGAGGACGTGGAGAAAGAGGAACACTCCTCCATTGCTGGTGGGATTGCAAGCTGGTGCGACCACTCTGGAAATCAGTCTGGCGGTTCCTCAGAAAATTGGATGTACATTCTTATCTTCCTACGAAGACATAAAATTCCTACGAGCTGGGAAAACAAAGTCCTGCCTTCCTCTCTCTCCCGTGAGACCCTGGGGTTGAGGTCTTTGTTTCATCTTCTGTTCCTTGTTTGCGATGCTTTGCCAGTTAAAGAAGCAAATTGTATGGGTATTTATTACCTAAGGTGGGAGCAGAGGAGGCAAAGCAAAAGAAATCCATTGCTTCTCTTTTTAAAAAAGGAAAAATAGGGCTGGAGAGACGGGTGGGCCATTAAGAACGCACACTGCTCTCACAGTAGACCCAAATTTGGTTCTTGGTACCCATTCTGGTGGCTCCTAAAGGGAGATCCGCTCAAGGGGATCTGATGCCCTCTTCTGGTTTTCATAGGTACTGCACCAGAGTGCACAAACCCATACAATGACACACACAGGTGTGATGTTTTTAACATAATTTAATAAATAAAAACCTTTTTTAAAAATGATCAAAGAAAAAAGTTTTACAAGTATCAGGCCTGAGAGTTGAAGCAGCACAGAGAACTGCGCACTGCGGGACATTCCCAGAGATAACTCAGATAAATCGTTTTTAACATAATTTAATAAATAAAAACCTTTTTTAAAAATGATCAAAAAAAAAGTTTTACAAGTATCAGGCCTGAGAGTTGAAGCAGCACAGAGAACTGCGCACTGCGGGACATTCCCAGAGATAACTCAGATAAATCGGGACGCGGGCAACCGCAGATTTTTTTTTTTTTTTTTTTTATTAGGGGTTTTTTGTTTTGTTTTGTTTTTTTGAGACAGGGTTTCTCTGTGTAGCCCTGGCTGTCCTAAAACTCACTCTGTAAACCAGCCTAGCCTCGAACTCAGAAATCCACCTGCCTCTGCCTCCCAAGTGCTGGGATCAAAGGCGTGTGCCACCACTGCCTGGCAGATTTTTATTTTTATTTTACTAATTGCTTTCATTATTGAGCCTCTAACGCTAATCTGCACCAGTCAGATTTCACTCTCGATGGGAGAAAAACTAAAGAACTATATGTACTTCTGCACGTTTTCCAGCTCAATTTAAACACGCTGAACTATTTAATAAGAAACGACACCCGACACACAGCAACGATGGTGGAAGTAATACTCGCCACGCTGCAGCCTCCAAGGAGCGTGAGGGGGTGAGAAGAAAAGCTACACTCTGGGAGCCCCAAAGAATCTCACTCAAAGAGAAAATAAAACATAATTATTCCCCAAGCACATTGGAATAAAGATTGTGAATTAAGTGTGAAAAGTTTTTTTTTAGAGTATAAAATTGATGTTAGAAAGAAGAGCATGCCCCCCACCCCCGCTCTGTGAGGATATGGGGAACATTCTGTACTGAACACTGGAGTGGGGACTCCCATTGCTGGGGTTCTGGCGCCTGCAGCCCGGAAGGGGACTAAGCTTTGTGGTGTCTGGGAACACCCATGTGTTCCAGCCTCCTCTGCCCATCCCTCGGCGTATCATTAAAGAGAAGGTCTTTGTAGGGCACCTGGCTTGTGCTCGTTATAGGAAGACTGGCTGGATAGAGCCCTGGGTGTGCTTGTCTGTGTTTTCAGTGGAGCTGGGGAGTCCACACTCAGATAAAAGGGACACACACATCTTGAAGTTTGTTGTGGGGTGTTGTTGTTGTGGTTGTTGTGGTTGTTGTTGTTGTTTGGGGGTCAGCTTTTGTCTATTTTTGTAATACATCTTCTTTGATAACTAGGCCATGGTTGTTTTCTTTTTTCTTCAATAACATGATTGCTTAACAAAACATAACAGGTTCACATCAAAATTATCTGTCCTATAAACCAGTTACCACCTAAAAGAAGCTAATTTTTCTCTTATGTTTTTGTGCATGTGTTTGTACACATATATGTGTGGATATGTGTACCTGTGTGAGCTCCTGTGGGTCCCAGAGAACCAGATCAGGTGTCCTCCAGCATTGGGTCCCACCTCACCGCTTTGAGATAAGGCCTCTCATTGAACCTAGAACACATTGGTTTGGGGGATGGTCAGTAAGCCCCAGCAGTCCTCATATTTTCACATGCCTCGGGTAACGGGGACATCTAGTCATAGTCAGCTTTTTGCATGGCTGCCAGGGATCTGTGCCCAGGTCTTTGTCCTTGGGTCAAACTATTTAATTATTAAGTGATTTCTAAACAAGACTGTGATAATGGACCTAGCCTTGCCGTGATTGGCACTATCTCTTGGAGGTCATGACACCACGACTGAATAACCCGTACCTGTGCCTCAACTGCACCTAATTTCAGACAATTACAGTGGTCTTAGAAAGCAAATAGGTAAGACACTGGACAGGAACTGGACGATGAGGGTTTTAGGGGTGATATTAGGTGAAGATGATTATATATTAAATTAACACATTGTAAGCCAAGTATAGATGGTTTTCCTGTTTATTATGGCAAATTTTCTATCCAATACACATTTAGACACTTATCATAAAGCTACAACAGACTCTATTCTTTGTTATTGTTGCATGGGCATATTTGTTATTAGTGTGTGTGTGTGTGTGTGTGTGTGTGTGTGTGTGTATACATAGTATGAGACACTGAAATCTTTTGGGCCAAAGTGAAGCTGGAAAGGTAACAATATCCCATATTCTCTGCTGAAATCCCAAGCCAGTAGTGACACCAGGTAAGAGACAGAAGACCGATATGACTTCCATCGAGATACTCCAGTTGACTTCAAGCAAAAGGGGAATGCAACATAAAAACAGTTCAAGGCTGGGCGCTTGGAGGAGGGAAACTCCCTTCGGTAGCATAATCTTAGAACCTGGAGATCCTCAAACCCTAGCTAACATGTTGAAAAGAATTCCAGGGCCCGAGTGCCCACAGACTTGTGGGCAACATGCCTGTGCTTATCTACCTCAGCCACCTAGACAGAAACTACTACGGGCTACAACTGTTCCGTTGGCAGAGCTTGGTCAAAGACATTTGAGAGTTTGTTCTGGGTTACCCAAGGCCTGGGGTCTCCCAAGAGTCACCTCTTGTACCACACCCACACAATGAGCACATAGGAGATGACCTAATTCTTGGGCTCTGAAGCCCTCATCTGCCACCTGCTAAGCCAGGGTCCTTCCATGCTTTTCTCCTGACATCTACAGTAACCAAAACCCTGCATGTGAGAGGCCTCTGAAGATTCAATCGTTAGCCTTCTGCTGCAAACAAAGAGAGTCACTCCATGTGGTACGCTGCTATATAAACTAAGATAACTTGGGTCCCTCGTGTCTTCACAGACCCTGTCACGTAAGCATGAGACTTATCACACGCAAGCAAGGAGTGACATAAAAACAGGCTTGACCCCTTTGGCTCTACTTCCCAGTTGGCCTAGGTTTGCCACAAATGAGACCAGCAAATGACTCCCTATGCTTAATCCATGAGCACCTCAAAGGGATGGATAGAATTCAAAGTCACAACACAGGGAAAGACAAAAGGTTTGTCCTCTCCTGAAGAAACTCTGGGCTTTCCTGGGCAGATTCCTAAATCTGAAGCATTCTCTCCAAGAAGGAAATGCAACTGCCCAGGCAGGGTCAGCCAAGCCTTTCCCCACTTCAGCCTCAGGGACAGTCCAGCATCCTTCCCAGAAGCCAACAGTCTGAGTACCACACACAGCAGGACCGCACTGTATGTGTGCAGCAGGGAGAGATGTTTTCTGTATCTGTCAATCAAGACCTTCTGTGCTGACACCTATTAAGGAAAAATATCTAGTTCATTATAAGGTCCGATACCCAAATTGAAAAATATCTGGTGTGTGTTAACCACATCTGAAACTTATCTGGAGAATAAAATCTGCCAACGGCTGGTTTAATACTAGACAGAGCCAGGTATGGTGGCACACTACTGTAATCCCAGCACACTTATGAGGTAGAGGGCAGAGGGTCATGAGTTCAAGATCATTCTCAGCTACATAGGAAATTTAAGGCCAGTCCGGGCCACATGAGACTCTGACCTGGTTTTCTTTCCATTGCTGTGATAAAAACCACGACCAAAAGCAACTTGTGATTGAAAGGGTTTATTTCATCTTATACATTACAGTCCAATGTAATGAAAATCAGGGCAGGAACTCAAGGCAGGAAACTGGAGGTGGGAATGGATCCAGAGGCTATGGAAGAGCTCCTGACAGGCTCACTCCCATGGCTTGCATAGACTGCTTTTTATATAACTCACTACCACCTGTCCAGCAGTGGCAATGTCCACAGTGAGCTGGGCCCTCCCACATTAGTCATTAATCAAGAAAATGTCCCACAGACTCACCTGCGAGCCAATCTCATGGAGACACTTTTCCCAGCTGAGATTCCCTCTTCCCAGATGACCCTAGCTTGGGTCAAGGAAAAGTAAAAAGCACGGACCCTATCTCAAACAAACAAACAAGCAAAACTAAACTGATGGTTAAAAGAAAATGTTGGTCTATAATGTGTCTCTTACTCTCTCTGGGTCACCAGCCTGTGGGATCGAGCCACCTGATTTAGGATGGATCTCCCCCTACCCTGGTTAATTCTCTCTGGAAATGTCATCACGGACTCACTCAAAATATGCTTTATTAATCCCGGTTCTTCTCAATACAATCAAGTTGACAGTCAGCATTAGCCACCACAGCAGTGATCCCTGCACCTACTTTAGCTAGAGACTAGAAGTTAAATCATCTCATGGTCTATAAAACCCTCTGTAGGGGCTGGAGAGGTGACTTGGGTGCCAAGAGCAGACCAAGGGTCCACTGCCACGAAGTCAAAGATTCCCAGCACCCACAAGGTGGCGCACAACCATCCTGTAAGGCCACTTCCAGGGATATGATGCCCTCTTCTGGCTTCTTTGGGCACTGCATGCACATATTGCACAGACAAACAGGCAAGCAAAAACTCAAACACATTAAAATGTCTTTTAAAAAGTATTTGCAGATGTAATCTCCTTTAAGCAAAGACTTTATATTTTTAATATTTCATCCACTGGTTTGAGGGGCTATTTGCCTGGTACCCCAGTTCTGACACCACAGGCGGGCTGATGTGAGTAAACTGGCCTTCAGACAAGTTTACACAGGGATCACATCTGTGAGCTACTCTCTATATCCAGGACTCTAAAGCACATAGATTTATATAACCACTCAACAAGTATTCTCCGCTTGCTTACTACATTATTTATTAAAGCAGAGTGCTATTATCTTGAGTATTATTTTAAAATGTTTAATTAAATCAGTTATAGATTGCTATACCATGGAATACTTTGCAGACAATTCTTTAAAAAAAAAAAAAAAAAAAAGGTCAGTCAGAGAGAAGGCTCAGTGGTTAAAAGTACTTGCTGCTCTTGCAGAGGACCTGGGTTAGGTTTCCAGCACTCACACGGCAGCTCACAACTGTCTGTGACTCCAGTTCTAGGGGATCTGAGGCTCTCTTCCGGCCTCTGCAGGCCATTGTGGTCTTACACGCATGCAAGCAAAATACTCAAATGCATAAAATAAATTAATATATATAGTAATATATAAACATGTATAATATATATGAAAACAAAGTAGATCTGTATATGCTGATAAGTTCCAAAATACATGCGAGTGAAAAATATGGGGTGAAGGGGAAAAGTGGAGAAGATACCTATGTTTTAATACGGTGTCACCTACACAGACTTCTACGGTGTAGGGTGCCATGCCATATAGACTTTGACTTCATTGGTGTGGTTGACTTTAGGGCGAGGCTGGAGGAGAGCATCCTGTGCCTCTCTGTGCATTCTTCTGTGCTGGTCATTATGACTGCTACCTCATATTGGTCAAGGAAGAATAGCTCAAGTCGTCATGCTCATAACTAGATTTTTTTTTAATGGCTGAACATTTCTTTATTGAGTGTGCTCCTCCAGCTAAGCAGGTGAAACTAATTTCTGCTTACCTGAGGAGCAAATGTTCTCTTTGTATTATTCAATCTGGCCACAGAAGGGCGAGAAGGCAGCATTGTTACATAACCTTCCTGTTTGTTCCCAAGGCTGTTCTGTCCTGGAGGGGAGGGGCAGCCGTCAGGAGAGCTCTGAGGATCTTAAACTCTCAGGTTGCCTTAGAGTAGACCGCGGGTCACAGGATGGCTCTGCTGTAGCCCCCAGGATGTCCAGAGCTGGTTCTGTACAGACACTGTCTTCCCAGCTACTGGCTTTACAGACTTGTTAGTCTGTAGAGAGCATCTTTTGCTCACCTCACAGGGGGCTCTTCATTGGCTTCTCTAAGAGTTATTGTTTTTACTACTAGACTACAGTTGTGGTTCACCCTGTCTTCACATACCACAGTTACAGTCAAAGACACCTACCAGCAAGGTTGCCTAACTCAAACTCGAAATTCACAGGCAGTGGGGTAGGGGACAGAAAGGTGCCTCTAATCTTTCAGATAAAAGTCATTTTGATTAAAGAGCTCAGGAGGGAGTCAAGTCCAAGAGCGGGGACACATTCTCCATTCCACTCCACACCCTGCCATTTTCCCCAAACCCATCTCCCTCCCACACCATCTTTGACCCTCCAGATGTCAACCTCCTTCACGCTATGTAGCCAAAGAAACCACTCCGAGCATTAAAGACACCCAAACAGCTCTGTCCTCTAACTATATAAGATGTAGGCTTCGAGAGTTGTCATTAACATAAGCCTTGGAATGATCACAACTCATCCATGTTTATACATTATGAAAAGAGTATTTTTCATAACATATAAAAAGTTATCAATAATCTTAATTCTATTGGTTCTATCAAGAGTACTCACATGTGGGGAATACAAGCCCAGCTGTTAGGGGAGTGTAGATGTAAATCAGTTAACTGTCAACACAGTCACTTTTAACTAGTTTTTGAGGCATCAAATTGATTCTACCAACTACATCAGTAGTTTTAGACTGCCCCAAAGCCAATCATTCATGGCCATTGTGCAGAAGTCATCAAACTCACTGTGTTCTGATATCAGAGAGATGCTCTTACAGGAAACCATCCAATTCTCTCATCGATTCGAGTGACAATGGAGTCACTTCCCATGATGTCATTGATGACATCAGAAGGTCTACTTTGTCTAAAGTTTGAAACATATCTTGTTAGGGAAGAGTGGCTTGGAGCCTTAGAACCTAAGAACGAAACCCTACTGTTCTTTTGTGCGTCTTTACCTTCAGTGCATGCTGAGTGGGTGGTTTCCCCTAGCCCTCCCCCCAGCCTCAAGCAGATGTTGGGTCCAAGTCCTGTGTGGAAGCCTACTCCTGTGTTCTGTCTACTTTTTAAACACTTGTGAGATGAATTTAATGTTATACTAGACAACTGAGATTAGTTCATGCCCGTTGGCCATCTCAGAAGAAATGGTGGTTGGTGTGTGCAGACAGAACAGCAAAGGCAGAGGTAGGCATTGGGCTGAGGCACAGTGAGAGCGGTGATAAACCTGGTGGAACTTACAGGGGCTGAGAGCAGATTTCTGGGGGTACCTGAAGAAAATGGGGTTCAGTGTGAAGAGTAGCCAGTGATGACATCTTGTGATTAAATCAAAGTCACTAAGGAAATTATAACACCTTGAAAAGAAACTCACAGGAAACAAAAAGGACAAGAATAGGAAGAAATCAAGTCTGTTCTTAAAAGACCAATAGATACAATAACGCAGTGTATTCATAGATAATTTGCATACTGGCTTCAACATTTCCATTAGCTTCACAGGCATCTACCATGTTTGACGTGCCTTACATTTAAGTCCATAGCAATGGAGAAAAGTCAAAACAAGAGTGTCCTAGTTGGCTTTCCATTGCTGTGGTAAACGCGCCATAACTGTACATGACTTGAAAGGAAAGGTCTCTCTTAGTCTACAACTCTCCGGTCACCATCCTTCAATAAGGGAAGTCAGGGTAAGAAGTCAAGGCAAAATCCTGGAGGCAGGAACTGGCATGAGGCCATGGAGGGAATCAGAAGTCGTGGCTTTGCTCCCCTACCTTCCTCAGGCAGCCCTACCTATGGAGGGTATCGCCAACAGTGGGCTGGACCCTCCTACACCAATTACCAACTAAGAAAATGACCTATGAACATACCCACTGGCCAGTCTGATGGAGGCATTGCTTCGGCTGAGGTTCCCTCTTCCCAAATGTATCTAGCTGACTACAAAGATTACCATAACAAAAAGAAAACAAAAATCATTGCTAACATCGTTTGATTGCGAATCAAACTTCTCTAAATCATTAACATAAACATTGTATGTGAATATTTTCCAAAAGTACCATAATACATATGCTAGACTTGGAGCCTATTGGGTCCTACAGGAAAACTATACTCTGACCATGAGTTTTTGTCAATACATAGGTGTGACTACGGACTAAATGTGTGCTTGGTACCCTCAGAAGCCACAGGAGGCTTTGGATCCCTTGGGACTGTGGTTACAGTAAGCTGTATGCAGTGCTGGGAATTGAACCCAGGTCCTTTGGAAGATTTGCCAGTGTTCCTAACCACTAAGCCATCTCTCCAGCACCCATAAGTATGATTTTTATATAGTCACATACACATGTCCATAGATGAAAAAAAAAAAAAAAAACTTTAATAGACACCTCAATAAATGTCCGGACAAATCTTTGGTGTGGTGGTATGCGTCCGTTCCCCTTTTAACCAATTATCAAGATAAATTTATCAAAGATGGTAAGAAAAGCAAATCACCCATGTGCATACCCAGTGACCCAGTGTGACCCTAACTTCATATTCCTAAGAAACTTCCAAGGAGTAGGCTTCCACACAGGACTTGGACCCAACATCTGCTTGAGGCTGGGGGGAGGGCTAGGGGAAACCACCCACTCAGCATGCACTGAAGGTAAAGACGCACAAAAGAACAGTAGGGTTTCGTTCTTAGGTTCTAAGGCTCCAAGCCACTCTTCCCTAACAAGATATGTTTCAAACTTTAGACAAAGTAGACCTTCTGATACATGACCTTGAAACCGGTAGCAACCACTAAGTTCCAACATCCCGTCGCCTCAATGTGATACATACTTATATTTTCCAGGGTCAGAATGAGCAAGCATACTTCTTTTCCATTCATTGCAATGTCAGAGAGGCCCTTGGGGGTCAAGGGCAGTAAGGTCTCTCTTCTCTAGTCTTCAAGAAAGTCATCACTTTGGGCCTGGATTCTGACAGGAACACAGTAAAACCAGCATGGAGTCTGCAGGGAGCAGCACTAGCTTCCCACCCACAAGCAAGGATCCCATGTCACTCAAACCCTGTACCCACTTAGTGTCCCTTCCCCAGCTGTCAGAACAATCGTCATATACACATACGGCCACACACTGTGTACACGCAGACACATTTCCACCACTCCTGGTCTGTGTCGTGACCTGTATGCCACACTCTCCATCTCCCAAGCAAAAGTAGTCACAATGTGGTAGGTGAGCATCCACACCCTTAAAGGTTTCTTGAGCTCAGTATCTGTAGACACTCTTCAAGTAGAGTTCTGATTCGCCAAGTACAAAGGTCACAGAAAAGTCTTTGAGTTTTGTAAGTTAAAAGAGAGAGAAAGAGCAAAACATCTTAAAATTATGATAATAATCACTGAATACTATGAGCATGGTGTGATAATATAGACTCATTCACTCCCTACGATGGAAAAACTCCAGCCATTCAAACAAACGCATCAACAGTTTCTAAAGTTCTCACCAAATACCCACACACCCAATGAAATTAAGGTAAGCAATGCTTTGGTTTGTTCTACAACAATAACTGAGCAATAAACCATCAAAAAGTGCACAGTCATTAGAGACCACATCTTTTGTGGCAACTGGGCAGGATCGATCAAGTTTCACTAACACTGGGCTACAGTGTGCAGAGAGAGAGCCATATCTTGACCCTTGGCTTCTCAATATGATAAAGCCATCAAAGGTTCCAGAGCACATGGAGGGACACTTCTGTGAGAGAGACACCTATGTCCACAGTGTTACCCAGTGTGACTTTCCATATGTTCCCTGTAAAGCGCCACCATCTGGGAAATTCGAGAATTATTTGTGGCTGGGAGCATGGGCTTCCCACAACATGGATTGTTGTTTTATTCTATTAACTCACACACACACACACACACACACACACACACACACACAGAGAGAGAGAGAGAGAGAGAGAGAGAGAGAGAGAGAGAGAGAGAGAGAAAGAGAAACATTTGTTAAAATGTAATTCTTGTCTCTTTTCTTGGAACTGGGAGCTATGAGTTCATTAATTATGAAAGTAACATAACACATACCCAAGTTGTTATTACCATGATAGTGAGGTCACTTCACATAGACTTTAGTTCTTGCCCCACAGCAAACCTAAGTCAAAAGTGATACTGCATAGAGTTGAGAAATCGACCAGACACCATGGTAGTGTGCAATCATTCCCTTCCTACAATGGAAAAACTCCAGCCACTCAAACCCATCAGCAATATCTAAAGTTCTTACCAAATACCCAACAAGATTAATATAAGCAATGCTTTGGTTGGTCCTACAACCATAACTGAGGAATAAACCATCAAAAAGTGCACAGTCATTAGAGACCACCTCTTTTGTGGCAACCGGGCAGGATTGAGATCAACTTTCACCAACATTCAACGGCAGCGTGCAGACAGAAGCACATCTCCACCCTTGGCTTCTCAATGTGATAGGGCCTTGCAAAGGTTTCAAGTGCACACAAGGCTCCACGTTCTCTGCGAGAGGGACTTTGTAACCCCATATCCCTTGTAACAACGCAGGAGATGGACCAAAGACTCCATCTTGGAGACACCAGCCATCTGATGCTCTGCCTCTTGGGAGCCTGTCTCTATCAAGACCATGGCTGGCTGCAGGGAAGAGAGCAAGCATGCAGAACAGCTCCTCATGCCTGCCCAGCCACCCGGGGCACATCACCTCATGAGTCTTCTCACCACCTGATCTTCTACAGCTTACCCAACAACAAAAGCTTTTCATTTATCCCCACAGCCGGGAAAGGCTTCACTACATCATCTGGGCCTCCTTTTAACCAAATCCAGAATGTTTCTAAGTGAAATAAAAGGTGTCTGTCTAGGTTTCCTTTGTGTGGAAATCAGAGATCCCAAGTATCACTTTTGGTACATAGGAAATTTTCCATCTTTACTTTTTCTCTGGTGTCATTCCAGGCAGAGACGAACCCAACTGCTTGCCTCCTCCATCTCCCCTCGAAATGAAATGTACCAATCCATCTGCTCAACCCTCACCTCCAACTTCAGGAGGACCCGAGGCCCTGCCTGTACAGAGGATGAAGATTCTTCATGACACAACCCTCAACATCCCTGGATTGGAGAAGCATGGAAGAAGATGTGGGCCCTCCCTGCTGTCCCCATCGGCAACAGGCACTTGGGGATAGCACCAGCACCCCTCCCTCCAGACAGAGTTCTGCACTCAGGTACCAACACAAGCCATATATATACACAGAATAGGGTCTTCCCAGACAATGAGGCAAGCAGGAATGGGAGATGGCCAGCATCCTCAGCCAGCCCTTCCTGGCCCCTCCTGCATCCTTCTCTTGCCTTCCAGCTTCTCCCTCCAGTGTGCTCCAAGTTCTCAGGGATCTGGGTCTCGAGCACTGGCCTAGTCAGCTCCTCTCCACCTCACCCCCAATTTCCCTTCTGTGGGTAAGTCTACCCAGTTGCTCTAAAGATTGGGGCATTCCAGTGGAGCCTCTCCGCTCCAAAGCTCTCTGCATGTGCTCAGCCCTCTGTCTCCTCCCCCTCCCCCTACCTGGCTCCTCGCTGCTGCCCCCAAACCAGGCAGTGGGTTCCTCCTCTGGGAGCTGGGGTTCTCCTCCACCTCCTCCACCCTCGAGGGCTTTGCGCTTCTTCGACATCTCTGCCCAGGGCCTGGGGTTTGGGGGTTTTCTTTTCCCCTCCCCCTGGCCCTCCCCTCTCGGAGAGGAGAGTGAAGGTGGGGTTAGGTGGAGAGGAAAGGGGTGGGGAGAAGAGGCCAGGGAGGGAGATGGAAAGAAATTGATGCCGAAAGACAGGAAGGGATCCGGAAGGCAGGCAGGAGAGGCAGGGACTTGGGCAGAACCCCCAGGACTGCTTCCATCAGTGTGTCAGTGTGGCCCTCTTCTCTCTCTCTCTCAATCTCTCTCTCTCTCTCTCTCTCTCTCTCTCTCTCTCTCTCTCTCTCTCTCTCTCTCTCTCCTTCCTCCTTTTCCTTCTACTAAAAGGTTGAGCTGAGAGGAGAAATTAAAACCCAAGAGGTTCCTCAGATACTTCAGAGGTCTCCTGCTAAGGTGGGAGGGGGCCTGGGTGGGGTCCACCACCACCACCCCTCTTAGGACTCCTGGTCCTGCCTGGCTATGAGGAGCCTGTTCGTGGCTGTGGGGAAACAGCCACACTCAGTACTCCGAGTGTTTAGTCGGGATGGTTGGGATGTGGTTTCAATGGATTGCCAAATAAAATAAAATAAAATAAAATAAAATAAAATAAAATAAAAGCTACAGAAGGCAACAGAGATGCTTTCAGACACTAAGGATGCAGGACCCGCTCCTCCTTTATGGTATCATGTGATATCTCGCAAAAGAGACTGAGGTAGAGGAACGGAGGAGAGGCAGGGATGGCCGGTGCAGGGAGATCTGTCCCTACTGAGGACGGGAGACTGGCAGCAGGAAGGAGGGAGGAGGTTGAGGCGCTTGACAGCCCTTCTCTGCGCCACCTCAAGAGGCACCTGCGGGTCTGGCTAGGCAGCCGCTGCAGTTTGCAGCTGGGGCGCAATCTACTCTGGAACTTGCAGCTCAAAACTCCAGGAACCCTGAGTGATGAGCCCCAGACTGTCGTTTGGCAGTGGGGTTGGCTGTAGGCTCTCCCATCTTCCCTGCTAAGCTTTACAAAGTCCGGTGCTTTTGGCTTACACTCCTCACCCCCTCACCCAGTCACATCCACAAACACTGACACACTGCTCACGCAGGCACGGGCGCGCGCACACGCGCGCGCGCGCACACACACATTTTCTTACTGCTGGAAAGCTTGCGGAGAGATAAGTTTTCTTTGCTTCTTTTGTTTCTTTCTTTTTATCCCCCTTTGGACTCTCAGTGGCTAATGTTAGATTTAAAAAAAATTATCAACTTACCCGCCAAAGTATCATCCAGTACAAAACTCCTATCTGCTTCATCGCCAGTTCACAAATTCAAAGCGGAGCGGTGGAGACAAGTCTCTGGGAAAGGTGGGTGCAGGCTCCATCCAGGGCTGCTCAAAACAAGTTGCCAAACCCGAGTGGCCCAAATCCAGGACTTGTCCAAGATGCTCGAATATGCTCCATGCGGCAGTATTCCAAGGGCTTCGGATACTTGGAGTTTCCACGCTGGTCATCTCGCAAAAGGGGGAGACAACTCTAAGAAGGAGGTATGCTCCCCTCTCCTGCCTTCCTTCCTGGGGTCCTCCGGAAAGCAGTAAGGCACTTTCTAGGCACCAATGGAGACTGGTCCACCTCAGCTTAGCCTCTCGACAGGAGCAACTTTAGACCCACACACCTAGAAGTAGTGTGTGTGCACACGAGTGTGCATGTGTGTGCACAGGCGTGTGTGTGTGTGTGTGTGTGTGTGTGTGTGTGTGCGTGTGCGTGGGCGAGTGTCCAACCCGTGTGCCAGCGTGCACTTGACATGGGGGCGGAGTTGGGGGGCTGCGTGTGCTCTGAAGAGCCACTCTCCCCTGCTGCTGGAACTTAAGAGAGTTTTCCTTTAAGCCAGCGACGCTGATGCTTGGACGCCCCCCCCCTCCCCGCGTCCAACAGGAGGCGATGACGTCTGCAGCCTCGTTGCCAGAGCAGTCCCCAGGCGGCGGCTGCTGTTCATTGACAGGAGCAGAGGCTCGGACGTCAGCAGCCGGACCTTGGCGACGCTGCTCCCGCGGAGACGGCTCCCACCCCCGCACCTGCCAGCCCGCGGGGGAGGAGGGAGTGAAATCAAAGCCACGGAGGAGCGGATTGGGGCGACGCTGGGGCTGCAGAAGGGGGGTGACTCGGATCTGCCCTCTTTGTCCTGGAGCCCCAGCGTATATAAATAGTACAGTCTCCAGCCAGACTTGCACCCGCTCTCGCACACCCCCACGCCCCCTCCCCCCCTTCACTTCGTGTCGGGCTGGCTCGGCGGGAAGGGAGGCAGGGGGCGGGAAGGAGGGAGTGGAAATAGATGTTGGGTTTTTTTTTCTCTCTTCCCATTCATAGATTCGGCTGGAGTCATAGGGCCTTGGCTCTGGGAGTCGCAATGAATGGATGGATGGCTGCACGCTCTGGGACCACCAGGTCCGTGGAGGCGTAGCTAGCACGGCACAGGGGGCGCTCTTCCTGCAAGGGAGCTGGCACCCTTGCCCAGGCACACAGAGATTGCCAACTACAAACCCCAAGGAGGCCAAAGGCCTGCCATGTCCCTCCCCTCAGATCCCTTCTGGTTTATTCCCTCCCTAGGAGGCTGCGATTGGCAAAACTTGAGCCTCTGAATTGAGAATCTGCACACAGTGGAGCTCCCAGTCCCAAATGGAACCTTTGACAAGGGACTTTCTGCAGTCGGGACAGTGACAATTGCTAGAGGAGCAGCCACATGGTGCAAGATTATTAGTCACTGGAGTGTTGCTGGTGGCTGAAGACCTAGCTCCTCCCCACCTAAGTACCCAAGAGCGCTCCACCCTGGAAAGGAGGGAGTGGGGTATGAAGGTGCAGGGGTGCTTCAGCTGGACTTCTCCACTTGGAGAATCAATCCCTGGTCACCAGTGACTGCAGCAGCTAGAGGCCTACCCAGGACCACACAGGCAGGGATCACAGCCTGCATCCCTGGCTGTGCTCCCCATGCACTGAACAAGCTTCTGGGGCAAGAAGCTAAGAATGCAGGTGCCCAGCAAACAGAGGGGTTTCATGAATGCGCACCATGAAGAGGCGGGGGTATCATAGTTTTGAAGTGAATCGGGGCCTTTTATTATGTGCATGGCCGGGAGAGCTGGGAAAGCAGAGCCCAGGATGGGAGAGCTACCTGCATAGCCTGTTCTAAGCCAGGCATGGCCAATGCCTAGGACAGGAGGGAGTGGGTAGGGAGAATGTCTCCGCCCTAGTCATCAAAGATCACCAGTGACATTCCAACCCCTGTGCCAGCAGAGGGCCCTTCCAGTCACCCAGAGAAATGCTCACAGGGTTCCTCTACCCGTTCCATTCTTCCTCCTGTCAGAGCAGGCAGGTGGGTGCCTTCATGGGACACTCTCTGGCTACTCTCTGCTCATCCTGCTCCTGACCATCCAGGAAGCACTTTCCTAGGTCTGCTGCTGTTGAGCAATGCTCTCTGTTCCCTTGTGTCAGCACCAGCCTCTTCTCCACCAGTCATTCCATCCTCCTGTCCTCTGGAGCATCAGTGCCTAGAACGCACTTCCTCCTGCCCTGCCTCTGTGAATAGCCTACCCTTAGCTTGGACATGGGCCCTGCCTAGTGTGTTCCCCTTGCCTCCCCTACCTCCCTCATGCTGAGGTGTTCCAGAACCATTCATAAACCCCCGTTTGCTCTCCATCACCTCTGAGGTAAGGCTTTCACCCTGCCTGAGAGCTTTAAAGTACGCCTTGCTATTACATTTAGCACAGACCTTCTCCCTCTGAGCCTGAGACCCAGGTGAACCACAAGCTCCCCTTGTGTGCCCGTGAAGTCTCAAAACCACCAAATTCCACTTCGTTGCAGCCATGATGGCCCCATGGCATTCCCACGTTAATAAGTAGAAGCAGCTTGCTCCGAGTTGACCGTAGGACAAACCGCTGTAGTGAGGTTGACCTCCCTTTCTTATCACCTCACACCATCTATCCCCTCAGCCTTGAGCATGTCAGGCTCCAGGGACCTTGCACCACCCTCTCCAAACCTGCAGCACCACCAAGTCCTGTCCTGGTTGGTGCTGCTGCTCTCTTGATGCTCCACCTTCATACTACACACAATGTAGAAACCATGACCGCTGAGGTAGATGCAAGATCATGCCAGTTCTCAGCTGAGTCCTCCTTGGCTCTCCCCCAAGCCCAGCAGCAAGCCAGGATCCTATGACCCTGTGGCCACTCCACTTTTTGTCCGTCCATCTTCTCACCTCCAACTGTGATAGTTAATTGTTTTTTGCTATCAACTTGATTTGATGAATAAATACCCAGGATATTAGTGAGGTAAACCTTTGGGAATTTTTGAGATGGTGTTTCCAGAAAAGATTAATAGAATTAGCAATACAACCTGCCCTGGAGAGCACCATCTCAGGGGCGGACATCGCAGGCTGAGTAAGAAGGAAAAGAATAGAAACTGAGAGTGTTCACGGTACTCCCTGGATGGTCCCACAGGCCAAGTCCCTCCTGGGACCATGGCTCCCACTGTGATGGACTGATTTCTCTGAATTCAGGGACAGAATAAATCCTTCTTATGCTGTCTTTTAAGACAGTGTTCATGGTATTTAGTTATTCTTCCCAATAACCAGAAAACTAACTGATATAGAAAACAGACGCTGAGAGGTGGAGCTGTGGCTGAGACAGCCTGACCCCGCGGTTGCTAGGACTGAGAACTGATCTGTGGGGAGAATGTGGAAGTTTGGAGGTGCTCGCTGGGAACCTCAAAGGCTGTAGGCAGAGCCTCCTGGGTGATTCTTGGGCAAGTTCAGATGCCAGTGGAAAAGCGGTCAGTGCTCATGGGGGGCCTGAGCTAAAAGCTAAGTGTCGCTGTGACAGTTTGTACATGGTTGGCCCAGGGAGTGGCACTATTAGGAGATGTAGCCTTGTTGGGAGTATGTATGTCACTGTGGGCTTGGGCTTTAAGACTCTCATCCTAGCTGTCAGGGAGCCAGTATTCTCCTAACAGCCTTTAGATGAAGATGTAGAACTCTCAGCTCCTCCTGCACCATGCCTGCCTGGACACTGTCATGCTCCCTCCTGCCTTGATGATAATGGACTGAAACTCTGAACATGTAAGCCAGCCCCAATTAAATGTTGCCCTGATAAGACTCACCAACCCTAACTCAGACAGTCACCTTCTGGGAAAGCATCAGGGTCTATCTGATGTACCCTAAAAATCTGAGTGAGTCTGATTTCTAAAACAATACTCTGGTTTTTTGGAGGAAATTTCAGTTCAGTGCAACATTTAGATTGTGGCACAGTCTGCACTCACTGTGTTTACCCAGATTTACAGAACAGAAAGGGTGGAGATGTGGCTTGACTCTGATCCGATCAAATTTGAGGGCGGGTGCATAGTGGTTATACATATTAAAGAGATTATCACAATTAAAAAGGAAGCATCACTGGATACTTGGAGTCTTGACTTGAAGGTATAACTGACCAATCAAAAAGCTGAAGGACATAAAAATGCAAATTTACTTGAAGGTACGTTAAAGTAAATGCTATTTTGGGAGGGTTTACCTCACTTAGACCATAAAACAAACAAAAGACACAAATGCTTTTCAATTTACAATGAGCTTTAAGATCACTAGAGCTGTGCAGATATCAACCCTCTGCGGTACTTTGTCTAGTTCCCTGTCAGTACCCCCAAGATATCACTTGCCATGGATGACCTGGTCTGCTCCTACTCCACCAAGCCAGCCTTGGGGGCCATGAGTTTACAAACTACATACCCCATGGTGACTTCTTTTTTCTTCCTCCTCTCTCCTTCTTGGTCTCTCCTGCGACCCCCAAACCAGGAACCTTTGCTCCCCTCTCTTCTTGCCGGACCAGGTTGTAGGCATCTCTATTAACCAATCAGGGATAACCTGGGGGAGGGGCAAGGTTTACACAACAAAAGCTGGTATAAGTGAGGATCTCCTCATTCCTGAGGATCTATCTCCTCATGGGGGCAGCCAGATCTTGGAGGCTAATCTATAGCATTTGCACACCTAGCAGCAGCAGACCAACCCCTACAAGGCGAGTGCCTGAGCAGTCATAGATCGTGCTGGTGAAAAACAATCTCTCGGGAAACACTTTCTGGTGTTCAGCCTTCCAGTCACTCGGCATCTTTTGCAGCCATGGTCTAAAGGGTGAGACTATGCTCTGATCCGACAGGAGAACTTGGCAGTGGCAGACATAAGGTTCCAGTTTTATGGGCATGAAAAATGCAGGAGTTATGAGATCCCAAAGGCCTGTACCAAACTCCCGGAAGATGCAGAGTCGGGAAACACGGCAGGGCTGGATTCTCTGGGTGGAAACTCTAAAAGGCCAGTGCCTAGAACTACGGAGGTGAAGGCTAAGTTGTGATGGGAACACCAAGATCTTGAAGATGGCAGAACTGTGGGGGGACATCCGCCAAGGAGGGCCTTAAGCACAGAGTAGAGCTGACTTGAGAGACGGGCAATGAGCTGCAGAAGGCAGAACTGAAGGCTGCTGGAGCCCAGATGATGTCACCATGAGTCCCCAATGCCAAACAGGGGGCTGCAAGATTTGGGGTTTGCTCTCTTGCGTTTTGGTCTTCCTTTGGTCTAATCTTTCCTATCTGGATTCCCACCCTCCTCTTCCTCTGTATCCTTGCGTAGAGAAAGCACATGGCTTGATTCTTGACTTTTCAGGTGCCCACAGTTAACAGACTGTCTTAGAATCAGAACAAACTTTAATCTTGGATTTTAAAATAATATTGGAACTGTGAAGGCAACTCTTAGAGATGGACAAAATGCATCCAGCATTGTTTCGAGGGTGGAAATTTAAAAAGAAGGAGTTAATTAATCATACTTTGTTACGCTTGCAGACAGGAGTCTAGCTTTACTGTCCTCTGAGAGGCTCCACCCACCAGCTGACTGAAACAGACAGACTTACAATAAAATATTGGACAGAAGGAGGAGACTTTTATGGAAGAGCTGAGGGGAGAATTGACAGTCCAAAGGAGCTGGGAACCCCACAGGAGGACCAACAGAGACAGCTAACCTAGACTCCTGGGGGCTCTCAGAGGTTGAGCCACCAACCAAGGAACTCACACAGGCTGGGACATGGCCTTCTGCACATACAGCAGACTTCATGTGGGCCCCCAATAACTAGAGCAGAGGGTCTTCCTAAATCTGTGGCCTGTCTGTGGAATCCGTCTCCCAACAGTTCTGCCTTGTGTGGCCTCAGTGGGAGAGGATATGCCTACTCTGGCAGAGACTTGATGTGCCAGGGTAAGAAGATACCCGGGGGGGGGGGGGACACCCTTTCAGAAGAGAAGGAGATAGGGAAGGTCTCTATGAGGGGGACTGGGGAGGACAGCGTTTGGGATATAAATAAATAAATATAAAATTTTTTAAATGAACAAAGCAAAAACAATAATAAACAAATAAAAGTGATGCACTTGGGTAGTAAGTTGACAAGACAGGAATTGTGATTAATCTTGACTGACAATCTGTATTAAGAAACATGAGGGTACCAGCAAGGGGTGCCTGTGAGGGTCATTCAGAGAGATTTAAAAGATTTGAAAAGATTCTCTCCGAAAGTGAGAGGCACCATCCTACAGGCTGTAGTACCGGGCTAAATAAAAATTCAAAGAGAGCAGAGCTCTAGTCTGGTCTCCTCCAGCCCCTGGCTCATCCATTCAGTCCTGGATCCTAAGATGTGTGCAGCCATCCTGCTGCCACTGTGAGGGGGAGTCAGTCCTCCTGACATGCCACCCCCTCTGATGAGTAAAATAAGTTTTCCCTTCCTTGAGTTTCTGTTGGGTGTCTCCCTTGAGCCACACAGGCTTCCTTACAGGCTTCCCAGATACTGGCTGTCATTCAGGGGCTGAAGCATCTCCCTATGACTCTCCCTCTCCCTCCCCCTCCTCTTCCACTCCCTCCTCCTTCTCCTCCTCCCCCAGAACTCTTTGTCTGGTGTCCCTCCACCTCTTACTTCTGTGTCTTATTCATTGAAGTACCTTGCTAGCTCTAAAACAAAAGCTCTCTGATGTTTTGCATTTTTGCCTTTGCTTATAATTATAAAATCTACTGGATCTCCACAGAAGCCCTTCCCCTCACCAGACACACAAACTCAGGTAAGCTCAAGGATGGTAAGTATCTTTTTCTTTTTAAGTCTGCAGTCCCCAACATTAAACATAAATGTATGGGCTGGGGAGATGGCTCAGAGGTTGAGTACTGCTCCTGCAGAGGGCCTGAGCTCGGTTTCCAGCACCCACTGCAGGTAACCACTGAAAGTCCAGCCACAGGGAACTCGGACACCTCTACCCTCATCCTGGTGTGCACAGACAAACACATATGCTTAATTTAAATTAGCATATTTTTATGTTCGAAACAAAGTCTCTGCCTAAGACTCCTGCCTCTCTGGTAATTCCCATGTAACAGTGACACTCTCCCAAACAGCTCTCTTCAATTCTTTCTTCTTCCTCCTCCTCCTCTTTCTTTCTTTAATTTGTGCATGTGTGTATGTGTACATGTTCACATGTGTGAGCATATGTATGAGGTCAAAAGTCTTTCTCAGTCTCTCACTGAGCCCTGAGCTAGACAATTCATCTAGCCTGGCAGGCCAGCAGATCTTCCTGTCTCTGCCTCCCCAGGCCTGAGATTACAGGCATATGTTACATGCTCAGTTTTTTGATTGTGAGCCTAGCCTTTCATGGCTGAGCCATCTCTCCAACCCACATGCTCAGTTTTTTAAGTGTACGCTGGGATCTGAAGCCAGGTCTTCATGCCTATAAAGCAAGTACCTGACCAACTGCTCCATTTCCCTATCTTCCTCCCTTCATCTCTCCCCTTCCCTTTTCTATACGTCTTACGGCCAGCCCAGACTCCAGCCATGAGCCTACGGACAGCCCCACAGGAAGGAAAGGTACCAATGAGCCACACTGCCCTTACCCACAGTCCCAAGTCAGGGTGCTCAAAGCCCTTCTCACCAAATGAGATTCAACAACCAGGGAGATCTGAGGTCCCTTGCGTCTTTTCTCAACCATATAGAGGAAAGGAACCACACACAGCCAAAGCATCAAAGAATGGGGGACACAGAGATGGGGACAAGGGAGTCTTAGTATACCTGAGCAAGGAAGGCTGGCAGGTAACGATTTGGGATGGCCTCTGGGTTGGGTTACACAGGCATGGATCAAACTTGAGGGCATTGTAGGGGTAGTGCAGTTGGCTGAGCATATTTCTAATAGTCTCTAAGGACCAGGGCAGTGTGTATGACCAGCTTCCTCTGGCTTCAGCTCTCCCTTTCATAATCTGCCTGCTTCTTTACTCCCAGACCACTGATTTCAAAATGCATCAAACCCAACCACAACTCCAAGATAAGAGCCCAGAGGCTGTGGGACTTCTGACATGTGGAAGACTTGGCTTTGGCACAAGAGCTGCTTCCCAGAGCCAGACTCCATCCTTTTCCTTTTTTCTTGGAAGAGTACTTCCAGGTTTTTGCTATTCTGAGAAAGAAAGAAAGAAAAAAAAAAGCCTTCAGATAAATATGCTCATTCCAGCCCTTGGAAGGAACAGAATAGAAACCACAAGCAAAGGTGAAGTCTCTTGACAAAGATGACTTCCACAGAAACGCCTTTTCCAGGAGAAGTGGTACTATGTGTCATTCACTGTGTGACAGACAAGGCAGCAGCCAGGACCCCAGTAGAAGCTGGCCTGCTGGCTGCAGACTTCCCTGACTCCAAACCACAGCACTAAGTTTCAATCCTTCATAAATCTTACAGCCTTGGATATCTGTACAGTCTCACAATACAGTCTGGGATATCACAGTATACTCACTGGCTGAACACAGCAATTCCTATGCCTGAACAAAGCTCCAGGCTGTGGAACGCCCAAGAGAGCTGTTAATGTAATTAGGATGAGAATAAAGATTCAGAGTCTAACACTGATCTCGAGAGCTAGAAGGAACCTTAAATTATCTAAGGCCCTGAATGCCCTTATCTATGAGGGAGGTAACAGGTTGTCTACCCTGTTTGTTTTTCCTGTTACCACACATCCTGTCAGAAGTGACTTAAGAGAGGAGGGTTCACTTTAGCTCCTGGTTGGAGTCCATCTTGTGAAGTCCTGGTTCCAGAAGCTTGGGGAAGCTATTCATATTGCAGCCGCAGATAAACACAGAACAATGGGTGTCCGTGGCTCTTCCCAGCAGCTAACCTAATCAAGATAACCCTTTACAGGCATACCCAGGGACCTTGTCTCCCAGTCACTCCAGGTCCTGTCAGGCTGACAACCACTATGATCCGCCACACACGGGTCACAGTCTGTAAGCGGTTCCTGTTGTCAGGGGAAGACCTTGTGGCTGACAGTTATGTTCAGATTCTAAATCAGTCACACAATTCCAGAAATATTAATTAGATTACGTCTATTTTCCAGAAGTACCATAACTTATTATGGTAATGCTAGTTATGGCCACATGCTAACAACGCTCATCTATAGACCTCATGCTTTAAAATTCAATATAAGGAAAACTTTACAAAAAAAGTTGGAAAACAGAAGTCGATTCACCTCTCCTTAGCGCCCCTCTACTTCATCTCACACCATGCTCCATCACGGCTTTTAAATCCCTTCACTGTGAGTTCTAAACCCCCTTGACCTTTAAGCCCCCCAACTTCAGAGTGTGTTTCCTAAGGTATTTTTTTTACATGCTGCTTCTGTCAACACGAGTGAACTAATCCCCTTCAAACGACACTTTTATCTAATCGACCTGCTGCACTCCTGTTGGTCCATTAATACAAGAACATCTCTCAGAGCCCCGCCCCAGTGCCTAGGGAATAGGGTGCCCTACTTCCTAGACGCTCTCATCCTGGACAATTTATGGAATCTGTGTGTCTTTTATAACCTGGATTTTTGTTTTTAAGAATGGCCCTCCCCCAGCTTTGCATGCGTCACTCTGGATGTGGGTGGATGCTGCTTCCTCGTGATTGGGTCCAGGCCACGTGACTCAGCGGAGCACTAACGGAGGTTTGGACGGTGTCGTGTGCAGAGTGTTTTTAGGTGCTAGAGTCCATCTGGTCCCTGTGGGCTGGCAGGAGAGATTCCAATCAGTATGGTTTTCTTTTTTTTTTATTTACTTGTAAGTATCAAGAGGTGAGAGAGTGAGGTAAATGTCTCACCCCTTTTTGTCGAGTTCCTTCCTAGAAGCGGCAGCACCCATGGGTGATTTCTGCACAGTCCATCACCATCAGTGACTTCAGAGCGCAGCTCTTCCTGCACATGAGCCCCTCCGTGAGGAAAGACCTTCCACTTGCTCATCATAGGTTTATAGACTATTCATGAGTGTAATGAGCACAGCAGGACCACTCGTTCCTGTGTCTAACATTCTGTCATTGTGCTCCACGCTGCTGTTTCCTATCTGATCCACTAAACAGGGCCAATGAGAATGTGTGCAAACTGCTCCAGTGTCCCCCTGGCGCATCCCATGACTACTGCAGACACTTCTTGACTCCCTGGCATAGATGACCCCGATCCACTGCTATCTGCTCGGTCCAACCTTGGAACCAACCATTTCTCACAAGATTGCTGATTGCTTTCCATGGAAGCAGAAGCTCTAGCACCTGGGCTATGGCTTTAACTATGCTCACTGGTGCTGAGTGAGCTCTCCTTAGCCTGGAAGCAGTCCGAGAGGGTAGTAAATACATGTATGCATATCCATACACACACACATCCATATACACATGCATATGTATGTATACATACAGATATGCATAAACCTTAAAATATTTAGCAATTTGGTTCAGTGAGCTGATGTGGCTAGTGTCTGGGGGCTGATTTCTCGCAGGTGCCCTGGAGTGTGATAAACTTAAAATTGAGCATGTAAGTCTCTAGCCTAACACTTTCACAACTGAATACACTGGAAACAACACCCGTTTTTCTGCTCTCATCCTGTCGTGCTCTTTTTTAAATTTATTTTTAGATTTATTGATTTAATTGTATATGTGTGTGGTTTGCCTGTATATTCACGAAGGTCAGAGGAGGGCATTGGACCCCTGAGAACTAGAGTTAAGGATGACCGTAAGCCACTATGTGGGCGCTGGGAACTGAACCTGGGTTCTCTGCAAGAGCAATTAGTGCTGTCATCCTTGGAACCATCTCTCCAGCCCCTGTCTATGCTTTTATCCTGCAAGCTTACAATCATGTTGATGTGATTACACTTCTATTTTTTTTTCATAAAATGAGGGTAGAATATTTTTCAAAATGACCTAATAGGTTTGAGGTCAAATACAAATAGTCTATCCTCACAAAAGAATATGCTTTCTCTACACATTTGCTGTCTATTTTGTACCTCTCTACTACCCATCATTTAAATATCTATCACTCACCTGTCACCTATGAGGCATCGTCTATCGTGTACCCTGTAGGTAGCCAGGCCTGCTCTGTCACCTATCTCTAACCTATGTGTTATCTATCCACCAATTTACCCATCCCCCAGCTGTGGCCATCCATCCTCCATCTGTACTATCTATCTACCATCTGTCCATCAGCTCATCTTTCCCAGCCACTGCCCACCATACGATCTCTGTAGTTGAAGCCTTCCCCTTTCAAAACAACGAGGAGAAAGTGCCTTTAACGTAAAATCGGGGAAACCGTTTGGTCCATTGCTGCCCGTAACTCAAGACTTCCCTCTGAAGAGCTCAGTCTCTTCCTGGGCTCCATCTTCCTCCTCTCCATAGTGAGAAGGCTGTGCCCAAGAGGCTCTAAGGCTTCAGCCCTCACCTCTAAGAGCCTCAGCAAGGAATAAATAGGACCTGAGAGCTGAGAGGAGCCTGGGTCCCTCTGACTGGGAAACTTTCCTTGGTTTGTCTCTACTAGCTTCTCCGTGAGAACTAAGATGAGGACTCAGAGCTGTTCTGGGGAACACAGAAAGGATGTGGGAAACGGAGGAAAGGTTACTCAAGGTGAGGTTACTCACTCCCCGTGGCCACATCACGCTCAGGAACCCGGGCACGCTGCCTGCCCCGAAGGACACAGTGAACATGAAGCTGGAAAGTGAAAGGCAGCAGTGGAGATGGCCAAGGTGTTATTTTAAAATCTAACTTCATCAAAGACACCAGTTACCAGATGCTGATGGAACAGCCCCTCCTAGCCTAGGGTTCTCCTGTCCGGCTTCTCATTCCGCTGGCTCTGGCTTTAGGACCTCTAGTGCATGCACCCCATAACCCCTGGGCTCCAATCTAACAGCCACATAAAACACCGGACACGCTCACACTTGCCAGTTTCCTCATATCTCGACTGTCAACAGTGCCCTTCCCTCTGCTGGGGCATCCTGAGAGCCAACCACCTCATGCTCATCCTGTGAGCACTGACTCCTCCCCTTCAGGGGCTGTCAGCTACTGACTCCTCCCCCTCAGGGCGGGGCCAGCTCTGCTTCTTCTGGAAGCTCTCTCTCTCCACCAGGGGCAGGAGATCAGGATAACATTACACAAATGAAGCGAGTGCATGTGTGCGTGAGTGTGTGTGTGCCTGTATGCGTGTGTCTGTCTGTCTGTCTGTCTGTGTGCATGTGCGTGCTGTGTATCTGTCTCTCTGTCTCCAAGTGAGCGTGTATGTGTGTGCAAATGTTTGTGTGCATGCCCATGCGTGTACGAGTGTGTGTGTGTGTGTGTGTGTGTGTGTGTGTGTGTGTGTGTGTGTGTGTGTTCCTGCTGAACATGAGAGGCCCAGCCTCTGTGACTCACAGAAACTGTTCTGGAAGTGAGTAGGTGCACCTGCCAAGGGAGGCTCAGTAAACACCAGGGCCAGCCCTGCCCTCAGGACCTGCTGCCTTTTCCAACTGTGGGGCACGCCGTTAATCCCAGCACTCAGGAGGCAGAGGCAGGCGGATTTCTGAGTTCGAGGCCAGCTTGGTCTACAGAGTGAGTTCCAGGACAGCCAGGGCTACACAGAGAAACCCTGTGTCAAAAAACCAAAAGAAAAAAAAGGAAATCCGATGCCCAGTCCAAGTGCTACTTTGTGTTCAAGGAATAAAGATGGGAGAAGAGAGTGATGGCGACAGATGTCTCTCCATCACAAGGGGAAAGATAACGTTTCAGCTGGCTCCTTACATCTGGTAGTAGAGGACAATGTCTGAACACAGAACCTTCTCAGCTAGGCTGAGCCTCCACCTCCCCAAACACTGCCAAGGCTCCCTGGGAAATCAAGGGGAGAGAGAAGAACCACTGTATTAGTCAGAGAACCCTAACTAATACAACCACCAAGCCTGAACCACCAGCTTTCCCCCAGAAGTTGGCTCCGGTTTGTTCCCCTGACCACCAGGCTCCCTTCTCCAAGCAGTCCCCCCATCCCCCTGCCCCCCTTTCTGTCCCCCTCTCCACCTCCTCCTCCTTTCCCTACCTGATGTCTTCACCCATTTCCCTGTTGTCCCTATGCCTTGTCGTGCCCCCCCCCAGCCCACCCCTGGGTCACAGGAAATGTCATATTTGATCTGGTCAATGTCAAGGGACGTCCGGTTTCCCCGTCCATCTTGGCATAACTGGGTGTCTGACAGTTGCCAGGCAGAGT
The DNA here is from genome assembly GCA_902729485.2 of Mus minutoides. Classification (NCBI taxonomy): domain Eukaryota; kingdom Metazoa; phylum Chordata; class Mammalia; order Rodentia; family Muridae; genus Mus; species Mus minutoides. Next base: position 2,118,922 of record LR749547.1, read on the forward strand.
TACAGTTTCATACTCACCACTCACCGTGCTAAAATGTTTTAGTTTGGTATGAAGTGTGGGTTTTGTTTTTTTTTTTTCTCTCCATGACTTCAACTTCTTTATGAGAGTTCAAGTTTGTTCCTGTTAGTGACTACAGAGTTTGAGCCACTGTGGAAAAAAAGAAACATCACTTATCAAAAAGGTTTTAGAAAAGCCACCGAGAGGACGTAGCCAAAAAACAGCATTGGTGAACTAGAAGTTAACTGTTCTTAGGGGCAGAACTCTCTCTCTCTCTCTCTCTCTCTCTCTCTCTCTCTCTCTCTCTCTCTTTCACACACACACACACACACACACACACACACACACACACACTGAAAGAATTACTAAGTAAAACAAGACGCCAACATCACTAGCCCATCCCTTTCTGGAGATAAGCGACAATGGGATTGACCTGTAGAACCTCTGGGGATGAATTGGTCTCTAAAGCAGAGTGGGAGCAGTGCCTATGCAGGAGACACACAGACACGGTCACCTCTGTCCCTTCTTACTGTTCTACTGTCTCACCTGTGTGAGGATGCAGTGACAGTCACTGGACCTTGGGAGGATACCGACCTCGGATTTGTGATGATTCTCCCACTGAGGGGCCTGAAATGCTAGAGAGTCTCTTGCAAATGTGGAATTTTCCATTGAGAAATGCAAAGACTTGGACTCGGATGGTGGTACAAATAAAAGAATTTGCAGTCACGGCGTGGAACCTATTTACAATTTGATCTCTGATCAAGAATTCTTTTTCAATTACTTCCTTTCGTAACCATAGAAATATTAAAATAAACCGTAAATGTACATAATGAGATTTAGGACATATACATACATGTGCTGGACTTGATCAAAGATGGAAAATTTTTCACACAACCACATGTCTGAGGAAATTCTATACACGCCAGGGAAGGGTGGCAATCGACATCTTTAATTTATTTCAAATGCCTCGAAGTTCCTTTTAAAAGAAGTTGCATGTGCCTGTGAATTATTTTCTACATGTTGCTTTATTCCCGTTTATCTTAACTACAAGCTGAAATAGCTAATAAAATATTTTAACTGTAAGTCATGGTTAAAAAAAAAAAGATATGATACTTGAGCAGAGTCCATAGATGACGTCAACTGGAGAACCAAAGCTCATATAGAGAAGAAAAAAATCAAGGAAACAGGGAAAAAACATCAAACTTTGGCCAGAAAATATTTTATACCCGCTCACAGGAAAGGGCTAAGGGCATTCAGTCTTCCACTCACAGCAGCATTGATAGACTGCTGGAATTAACACGCGTGCGCAAACCACGCAGAACATACCAGCAGCAGTGGGCAGAACTCCCCCACCCACAGCTAACACAGTCGAAGTAAGCCTCCACAGGCGTGTCCACAGGCGTGTCCACAGACCCACCTGCTCAGTGATTCTAGGTCCTGTCAAGTTAGCCATCAACATAACCCTTAAGACTTCTTTGCTGAAAGCTGCTGGGCCTGATGTGTAAGGAAAGGACCGAGTCTCTGGTTCAAAAATTATTACTCACCATTTTGGTGTGAGTTGCAGAACATTGGTATATGGCTTGCTTAGCATACATGAGACACTAGCTTCTCTCTCTAGTAAACACACATGGACGCACACACACACTTATGTGCATGTGCACATACACAGAAAGGGGGCAGGGGGGTGGAGAGAGAGAGAATGGCACCACCCCAGTAACATGCTCTGGGACTATAATTTTGCCTCTGTGCAGGGGCGGGTGGCACACAGGGGCCATTATCTGCTCATGGGCCTCAACCATGAATCAAGACTCAATTAGCCAACAAATAAAGCCAGTGTAACAGTCGGGTTGAGGATGGTAGTGACCATGCCAGGAATCTACAGTAGGAGAAAGACACCTACACGGGACAAATGGAAAGTGCTGCAAAGAGGTCTTAGCTCATTTGTCCTTTGGATATTTATAAACTCGGAGCAAGCCAGCCTGGAGACCTGAGTCCCCACAGAACAACAACAACAATATCTACAGCAACATCTCTCATAGTTCTCTAGTGTAGTTGGAGAAAAGAGACCCCAAAGGAGCCCAGATCCTAGTGTACGGAATCTGGGGCTGACCCCTAACATGACAAGGAGTGTTTTGCAGAGATCAAGGGCGTGGTATGAGGTGGGCGTGGTGTGAGGTGGGCGTGGTGTGAGGTGGGCGTGGTGTGCGGTGGCCAGAGAGGCCCACACTCTGCCTGTGGGCTGCTTCTCACAAGAATGCTTAGGAGGGTTGACGGTAGGCAGAGAGACACGCAGAGCTGTTAACAGGCTCTGAGGTTAGAGAGGGGCTGTGAGCCAAGGGATGCAGGTGCCTCGATAGTGTGCAAGAGGCCAAGGGACAAACTCTTCCAAGAGTGTCACCAGAGGAGTACAGCTGTCATACAGTTTAATCACAGTCCAAAATGCCACCACTTTCTACTCTAGACTTGTAGTGCTGGACCTTACGTTTCTGTTGTTTTCAGTCAAAACAATATAATAAATAATAGAAAATGTATATACTTAGTTTAGCAGTAACCACAAAGATCAAAATCATTTTTCTTGTATAAAGTCTACCACACCAATGTGCCTGTGGTCATGTTGAGGTTGGGGCCACAGGGTCCACCAAAGGAGCCGCTCAGATGTGCTCTTACAGATACAGAGACACGGTGATCCTTCTGTAAGTGTGCCCACACCCAAACATGCTGGTTGTAGACACGGTGGTCCCTCCGCAGATGTGAGAGGTCAAGATTAATGGCTCGGGACCTTCATCTCACCTGGCCCTACAACCAGGGCCGTTGGCAGCATCTGATAGAGGGTATGCTGTTCCTAGAACCGAGTTTGTGGACAGTGCCCGGAAAAGTGCCATTTCTAAACACAGCCATGTTCGTAGGCAGGTACCACAGAGACAGGTGCACAGGTGCTATTTGGTTTTTATCAGAAATGGAACCATTTCAGCCATCTTTGAGTATACAGTTCAGTACCCTAAAGCCCTCAGGCTCAGGTTCCTACCTAGTACATAGCTACTTAAATTTGACCTGTCTGGTCCCAAAATGTTTCCATTACCCCAAACAGGGACTGCTCCCATTACACAATGACTCCTCCTCCCGAGTCCCCAGCAACCATCCGTCTATGCCCTGACATTTTGGGGGTGCCTCGTGGAATCCTGCAGGATGCTTCCCTTGTGACTGGCTTACTGCACTCAGCAGCTTTTCCTCAAGGTCACCCCAGAGGTAGCAGGTGGGGGCTTCCCTGGATTATGGCTCAAGCATTCACTTATCCAGACAGACTCCAGTGGGTTAATCTAGCTAGCCACCCATTGATGAACAGCTGCGCTATTTCTAAAGCTGAGCTTTTGTGAATACATTGTTGTGAGACTGTTTATGAGAGCCAGGGTCTCCAGTAGTTTTGTTTGTTTGTTTGTTTGTTTGTTTGTTTTTGACACAGAGTTTCTCTGTGTAGCCCTGGCTGTCCTGGAACTCACTCTGTAGACCAGGCTGGCCTTGAACTCAGAAATCCACCTGCCTCTGCCTCTGCCTACCAAGTGCTGGGATTAAAGGCGGGCGCCACCACTGCCTGGCTTTAATGTCAGGACTTCAGGGGTTCAAAGTTACAAAGTCTTCCTCCAAGTTACAAGAACCTTATAAATGATACACCTCCCACTCCCCACCCATGTGGAGAGTATAGACAAGACTAGCTGGTGTCTCCATAGGTGCCCTGCTCTGGCCTGTGCTATAAGGATTAATTTCCAAGCACACTCAGGAGAGTAATGCTGGCCACTGGGTCTTGGAAACTGCAGAAACCAGCAGGCCTAGAAGGCCAGCCTGCTTTTGCAGGCCTCTGCTTGTTTGGATACCAGAAGCACAATCACTACTGGCCACCATCAGGGCAGAATCTGTCCCAAAGCTACAGGCTCACATCCTCACCCTGCCCTGAGATGGCATGCTGAGGCTCAGTCCACAGGCAGGGGCCCTGGCACCAGACCTGCACTAATCTTTTTTTTCTATCTGAATGACTTTTTAAACAAAATAAAACTCTGGTGGTGAAGAACAGGCACTGCATGAAGGGAGTTGGGGGTACAGCTTGCATCTCTGGGAGTCCCCTGTTTAGCAGTGCTGTAGTCTCCCTCTAGATCCAACCTATGCTTCACACTTAACTCAGAGAAGGAGCTCTGCAAGCACCCCAGCCCTGCCCCCCTGTTCTTCCACCCCAGGGGTGCTTGGTCATCCTGTGGGCACAGGGAGGGTCCTTGAGATACTGCAGGGTCTCCTGGAGCCTGGGGCATTGTAAAGACAATGGGGTGGGAGTGGGTGGCACCTGGGGGCAATAGAGAGTGCTAGAGGGGTACAGTGGCTGATGGAGGAAGCAAAGTGTGGCGGCAGTGGGGCTGGGATTGTGGGGGAGGCAGAAGCAGCCAGGCGGCCCTGCTCTCAGGCAGCCGGCCCTCGCGCGCCCCTCATGGTTCCCCTGCGCCCCCCGCCCGGCCTGAGGCTGCTGCGTCAGAGCCGCCTGCGTCAATGCTGCCTGGTGACACACATAGCTTTTTTTTTTTCTGCTGTTCCTTTTTCTCAATGAGAAGAGCCTAATGGGATTTTTATTATCAGACTCATAAATCAAACTGTTAGGCCGTCAAGCCTGGCACGTGGACAACACCCCTGCCTCCATCCACCCACCACCACCCCTGCAGTGCAGGGAAAGAGGAGGGGACCAGGAGCGCCTTTCTCCGCAGGAAAAAAGAAACAAAAGAACAAACAAAAGAACTTTAAATATTTTATCTTTATTTTTATATGTCTTTATATACATATCTTTGTATTTTGAGGATTGCAACTGTGCACAGAGCATGCTCTCGATGCTGCAGTTGATGCAAGCAAGAACGTGCAGAGCAAAATTCTCCTGCGGAGTGGAGATGGTTTTGCAGGGTGGCTGGATGTGCAGGTGCTCTGTTACAGAAGAGTGGGAAATGGGGTTTTCAGGCTAGTGGGGGTCGAGGGTTCAGGAGGTCAGACAGAACTGTTGACCTTGGACCCTGCAGTAGCACAAACGAATTGTAAGCAGTGCTGGTGGCTGGTGGCTACGCAGACTGTTAGCATTCCCTACCCCGGTGCCCCGTTGTCACACGGAACAAAACTCAGCTATGCATGCGAATCGGGGAGCTGTGCATCCACTGGGAAAGCAATCTAGAAAGAGCTGTGGGGATCCTGAATGGCTTATACTGGGATGTGGGCATACATGCAGGTCTCTAATAACATATACAAGTTTGCTCTGATGTCTCTAATCATGGCTGGCTATCAGCAAAAGGAGGTGGCTCACCTTTGCTACACCTCCACCTTCCAGGGTAACAAAGGTGAGCCACCTCCTTTTGCTGATAGCCAGCCATGATTAGAGACATCAGAGCAAACGTGTTACAGTGCCTTCCCTATGTCTCATTCCAGAGTGAGAGCCTGGCAGATGGACCCAGGGGCTAAGCAGTAGAGAGAGCATCCTCTGGAGAGGTGGGCACAGGGGCGGGGCGTCGTTAGGGATGTAGTAGAAGCAGAATTCACTGCATCCATAGGATGCAGTTATCCACACAGGCCATTGCAAGGTGGGTATCTGTGCATGACTGAGGAGTGTCCTAAAGCTAGCATGCCAGAAACTTCACATCACATAGCCATGTCACTAAACTTCACATCACATAGCCATGTCACTTACAACGGACAGGGGTGGACAGAGTATGTGGCTGGGGGCAGTTCTGTGTGCTACCCTCAGAGCACTGGCCTCAGAATAAGGAGCTGCAAAGGGTTTGCTCTGACTTTTCCTAAGTCCAGAACAATTCTAACTCCCTTTCCCCAGTCCCCAAATGTACTCAAAGACCATACACAACACCCAGCAGGGTCTGTTCTTTGGGCTTCCAGACCTTTCTCTTCTGGAGTCTTGGTTTTCTCTGGGTGCAATAAAAACAACTAAGGCTGGAGCTGGATCCTGCCATAGTGCTTTGAGGTACCCCGGAACTACACACTGTGCCGGAAGCCATCCTTCTCAGCCCTCATCTTCACTCCACATCTTTACAGCAGAGTGAGCTGGCTACATAGCTTTATAAGTCCGGGATTGCCCGCTAAGGAAGGGGAGTTACTTGCAACCATAGCAGCTCCCCACAGCTCCCTCCCCCACATCCTCCAGCAAGGATGGAGATGTTTTCAGAGAAGGACTGGGGCAAGGCGACCAGTAAAAAGAAAGCTAATGACATCTAAACTCAACATCAGCAGGATGTGGCCCATGAAGGCTGCTGATGGCATATTTTATATTGAATGTGACACATGGCAATTTGGGTGCACAATGAAGAAGAAATCAGCATGAGGTCTTAGCCTTAAGACCGGTTCGAAAATAACCTTCATTGGTCATGTCTCAGCCTATCTCCTGTCATGAGTAATTGCTTAGCAAACAGATTATACGTGGCAAATAAAACTGAGTTTCCTTAAACTGTTGGTTGATGGACTTTGGTGGGCCAGGCAGCTATCAATGGATAAAATAATTTTTTTACAGAAAATTAGGGAAGCTGGATTAGAAATCTATTTAGGCCATTTTTTAAGCATTCGAAAATGGGTTTAATGGTGCATCTTGAAAATGTATCTGCAGATGGAGTCGTGGATGGATATCAGTAGAGAGACGGGGGTGGGGGTGGAGGAACAAGAGCTGACTTGGGGAAAGAGTGGGTCAGGCAGGTCCTGATGGAGGACTGAGTCCAGCCACTGACATTCACCAAGGACAAGACAGGGTGGGTGGTGCCTGTCTTCGCTTGGCCCCGCCCCTGTGCTCAGAGCACTTGCGTCATTGCTGCAGCCTGGATCCTTGCCCAGAGCTGAGCGCCCGCCCGCCCCGGTGTTGAAGACCAAGACAGGGAAGTGTTAGCTTAGTGCAGAGTCGCCTGGCGCTGGAGCCAAGCCGGGCAGAGGACCGAGGGAGCGCAGCCAGGCTGCCGGTGCATGGAAAGCAGTGGGGCAGTGAGACCAGTTAAATAACCCTCTGCCTTCCTTCTCCAGGAGCGCTGCTCACAAATATGCGACAATCGCGCACGAGGACTGAGAACCATAAAACACACTGCCTGTATTTTATTCTCGAATACACCTGTACCTTCCCTGTATTTAAGCACACGCTAGCATCTTTGTTTGATTCAACCCCTCGGCATGTGTGGTGGGGGAAGGGCGCCCAGCAACCAGAGGATTTCTCCCCTTCAGGAAAAGTCTCTCGGCTCTGCTGATGCCAGCACCCTGCAGCTTCAATTCTGCTGCAACAAACAGCCAGGGCTGCATGCATCCTGCCTCTTCCCAACTGTGCACATCTGTTTAAGAAAGGCCTCAGCCCTCTCTATGGCACTGTTTGGTTAGATGGTCTTTTTTATATAATTATTATAGATAGGTAGATAGATTTACTTTGTATTTTATGTTCATTGGTGTTTTCCCTGCATGTATGTATACGTGAGGGTGTCAGAAGCCCTGGAACTAGAGTTACGGACAGGTGTCGACTGCCATGTGGGTGCTGAGAACTGAACCTGGGTCTTCTGGAAGAACAGTCAGTGCTCTTAACCCCTGAGTTTAACGTAAAGGTAACATGAAAACATCTTGCAGTTTGTTATAGAAAACACTTCGCCTGGAGTGACTGTTCAATAATCTAAATAAAGCACTTGCTCTTGCAAAGGACCTGGGTCGGGGTCCCAGCACCCAGATCGCAACCTTCCATAACTCCAAATTCAGGAGATCCAGTGTCCTCTCTGACCTCCAGGGACACCAGACAGGTACGTGTAGCAGAGACACACATGCAGGCAAAACACACAAACATAAAATAATTCCTTAAAATCTTTGAGGTCTGACTTTTACAAGATGGTAAGACTCCTCCAATTTATGAGGACCCTATTGCTTAACTTTGAGTATGTCTGCTTTCTAACTTGCCTCGTGCAAAAATAAGAATTAAAAACAGTGCACAAAAATACCTGCAAATGAACCTTGATTAATGTGGACGTAGTCGTTCCAGGATGGGAGGGAGGGGTGTGCCTCTGAAATGCTAACAAAGGACTCCTGTCTGCCAGGAGTGTCTCTGCACCCGGAATCTTGTAGAAGAGATCACAGACCTTCTAGACTCAACCACAGATCCCTTTGAGAACGTGTCCTTGGGCCTTGGTTAGTATCCCATGACTGATATTTCTGAATATCTTGGGGCAGTAAACATGTCCTGATACTCCCAAGGCAGTTTCTGGAGGTGACTGCGACATTGGAAGAAATATCAGGCAAACACTTGGCTTCTGTCTCAGAACACATTGGTGCCTGGTGTGAAGGCATATGGTGTAAACTGGGTCAGTTTGTTAAGGCTGTGTGTAGTGTAAATGTGAAATGTCCCCTTCTTAGGCTTGTGGGCCCCTAGCAGTAGGGCTGTTTGAGAAGGCTGTGCAACCTTGAGGGGGTGGAGCCTTGCTGGAGGAAATGAGTCACTGAGGGCGGGCCTTGAGGTTTTATAGCCTACTTCCACTTCCCATTGGTGCACTGTCTGCTTCCAGAGTATGGCTACAACAGGGAACAGTCATCTGCCAGTCATTCTGCCACCCACACCTTCCCAACAGTAATGGAATATAGCCCCTCGAATGGAAGCCAGAATAAACTCTTCCTGTCTTAAAATCAGAGACAAGACAATGAAGGACACAGGGAAGCGACGTGCTATAAAATGTTTTATGCGTTGGAGAAAAAACCAAACAAACATAGCAGGCAACAGGAAGAGCTAATATGGGTCAGCCGACGGCATTCGAGTTGAGTTGTGTGAGAGCATGCCCAGTGTGTCGGAGAAACGGGAGAAAACTGCAACAGCAGTGGAAAACCCTGGAGGTCCTGACGCTCTGCTCCGAACTAGACAAACAGCAGCACCTTCAGGAAGGATGACGCAATCTGAGATGCGGTAGAGGTTTCTGGTTCTTTAACGACTCAGCTGTGTCACGTGATGTTTTCTGGACGCTGTGTTGAAAGAGGACATGTAATGTTCTGCTGGAAACAAACACTTGGGAGGGCATGTGGTGTTTATCAAGAGAAGCTTGCAGACAGTGAGAGGGCGCTCTCACACTGCAAAGCTTCACTGGTCTTCCCTTCTCAGAGAACGCACCAAAGAACTTCTCATGGTATTCCAGCTGATCCTGGCCACCTTCATTTTGCCTTTTTTTTTTCTTTTTTTTTCAGAGCCTTGTGGGTTTCTTTTGGATTGTGCCATGTGTGATGTTTTGGATGGACTGCTGGTATCCTGACAATAAAGATTGGAATTGCCCCAAAGATATACTTCTAAATCGGGACCACAACCCCCTTATCCTATTAACCATCTTTCTCCTCTCCCTTTGGTCCGGGGGGGCGGGGGGGGAGGCTAGAAGGGAGGTTAAAACATTTAAGAAGCCTAAATAACATAAGTTCCGAAAAATCTAAGCCTACACTGAGATGCCTCTTAGGAGGATCTCTGGCTGCAGGTGAGAGAGGCTCTAGAGGGGCAGTGGTGAGAGGCAGGGGAGGAGACTGTGCCAGGACCCCAGAGAAAGATGAATCCACTCAGGCAAAGGGAGGCTTATGGCCATAGCAGACGACACCGTATCCCAAACAGGTCATGGAGAAGCTGTAAAGAGTTCCCGCCCATGGGAGGCCCCCAGAGAGGACTCTGAAAAAAGTCACCTAAGCTTGAACAGTTCATCAGGGAACTAAGCAACCTGAAAAGAGACCAAAAATGAATCCTGAAATTGAAACGTGCCACAAGCAAAAGAGGGCAGTGGATAAGTCTAAAATCTAAAGACAACGAATAGTCAAGACTAGTTAATCACAGGCGTGCACAGAGAGCTGCCAGGCAGGATACAGCCAAAAGCAGAACAGAGACAATCTGAAGAGGCTGACGGGACTTAAAGCTCTAGACAGACAGGCATGATCAAGTGGGGACAGAAACAGTAACAGAAGAAAAATGGCTGATAATTTCTCAGAATGGATCCAAGACATCAGTTCACAGACTCTGGAAGCCTGGTGGCTCTCTGTCATGGTTTGTATATCCTTGGCCCAGGTAGTGGCACTATTAGAAGTTGTGGCCTTGGCTCTCTGCTCCTCCCTGTTCCAGAGACAGCCGCATCTTCTTGTGCAGTGCCAGCCTTATCCCATAGACAAAATGGTGAAGGTCGGTGTGGACGGATTTAGCCGTATTGGGCGCCTGGTTACCAGGGCTGCCGTTTGCTCTCCACATGACAAAGTGGAGATTGTCATCAACAACCCCTTCATTGACCTCAACTACATGGTCTACATGTTCCAATATGACTCCACTCATGGCAAATTCAACGGCACAGTCAAGGCTGAGAATGGGAAGCTTGTCATCAATGGGAACCCCATCACCATCTTCCAGGACTGAGATCCTGCTAACATCAAATGGGGTATTATTGGTGCTGAGTATGTCGGGGCTAGCATCTTTACTACCATGAAGAAGGCTGGGGCCCTCTTGAAGGGTGGGGCCAAAAGAGTCATCATCGCTGCCCCTTCTGCTGATGCTCCCATGTTTATGATGGGTATGAACCACGATAAATATGACAGCTCACTCAAGATTATCAGAAATGCATCCTGCACCACCAAGTGCTTAGCACCCCTGGCCAAGGTCATCTATGACAACTTTGGCATCGTGGAAGGGCTCATGACCACGGTTCATGCCATCACTGCCACTCAGAAGACTGTGGATGGCCCCTCTGGAAAGCTGTGGTGTGATGGCTGTGGGGCTGCCCAGAAGAACATCATCCCTGCTTCCATTGGTGCTGCCAAGGCTGTGGGCAAGATCATCCCAGAGCTGAACGGGAAGCTCACTGGCATGGCCTTCTGTGTTCCTACCCACAATGTGTCCATTGTGGATCTGACATGCCACCTAGAGAAACCTGCCAAGTATGAAGACATCAAGAAGGTGGTGAAGCAGGTATCTGAGGGCCCACTGAAGGGCATCCTGGGCTACACTGAGAACCAGGTTGTCTCCTGTGACTTCAACAGCAACTCCCAATCTTCCACCATTGATGCTGGGGCTGGAATTGCTCTCAATGACAACTTTGTGAAGCTCATTTCCTGGTATGACAATGAATACGGCTACAGCAACAGGGTGGTGGACCTCATGGCCTACATGGCCTCCAAGGAGTAGAAGTCCTGGACCACCAACCCCAGCAAGGACACTGAGAGCAAGAGAGAGGCCCTTGGTTGCCGAGGAGTCCCTATCCCAACTCTGCCCCCAACACTGAGCATCTCCCTCGCAATTTCCACCCCAGACCTCCATAATAACAGGAGGGGCCTAGGGAGTCCTCCCTACTCTCTTGAATACCATCAATGAAGTTCACTGCACCCACACACAAAAAAAAGAAAAGTAAAGAAAAGAAGTTGTGGCCTTTTGGGAGTACGTGTGTCACTGTGGGTGTGGGCTTTAAGACCTTCATCCTAGCTGCCTGGAAGCTAGTCTTCCACTGGCAGCCTTTAGATGAAGATGTAGAACTCTCAGCTCCTCCTGCACCATGCCTGCCTGGAAGCTGCCATGTTCCTGCCTGAATGATAATGGACTGAACCTCTGAACCTGTAAGCCAGCCCCAATTAAATGTTGTCCTTATAAGAGTTGTCTGGGTCATGGTGTCTGTTCACAGTAGTAAAACCCTAGCTAAGACACTCTCAAATGGGATAAATATAAAGAGAGACTCTAAACTCATCAGAGAACAAGAGCACAGCCAGGGAGAAGGAATGGAGTTAAAGGAGAACAGAGAGTTGGGCTCTCAAAGCCAAAAAGGGACGAGAAGGGTCAGCATTGAGGGACAGAGAGAAGACAATGGCTGAGCTTCCAAAGGGCAGGAACCAGACTATCTGCTGAAAACCTAGAGCTAACCACACACCTCATGGTAGAGAGCTAGCTTCTATGAGACTACATAAGGCAAAGACAGCACTGGGTACTGCACTCTTCAGCATTGCTCTAGAAGGTGGGCATATTGGACAGACATTTCAGCGAATGCCTAAGCCTGCAGCACCCGAAAGACCAAGGCAGAGTTCAAGGCCAGCCTGGAGTATATAAGAAAAATATTGTATGTAAACAAATAAACATGTAAGTAAATAAATAAAAGTTGATTTAGCCCAGCAGTTCTACCTCTATATGAAAAAAATACATCTTCACAAAGACGGATGCGTTCACATTAATGGGTTTACATTAATGACATTACTCATAAAAGCAAAAGCAAAAACAAAAAGAGCATGAATCCAAGTGTTTACTGGCTACCTCATGGATTACAATATACTGTGGTATGTCCATTCATGCAATCTTACTGAGCAAATGAAGTAAAACACACACACACACACACACACACACACACACACTGGTGTGCAAAACCAAATGAGTGAATCTCAAAATAACACACTGACTGTGAAGAGAAAGAGCTATTTGTTATATAGCTAATGTTCAGGAAATGAAGGCATCAAAACACAGCAGAGACGGTTGTTTCCTGGAGTCTGAGGATTTACTGCCAAGAGGAGAGGCAGGAGGGGAGCCCACCTCTGTAGAAATTAACTGAAATGCCTGCCTCACATCTGTGCAGCTTTACATGTGAGTCTTAGGACATGTAAATTATGCCAGAATAAAACTACTTTTAAAAAATACTTCCATGTAGAAGTTTTCAAGCCAGGAAGATTTCCCTGGGAAAATCCATCTACTATTTAGGGGAAAAAATTATGCCAATCTTCCATTATTTCCACCCAGTACAGAATATTAGCGAGTACTCACGTGATGAGGGATGTCCTGGTTTGCTTTCTGTTGTTGTGAAAAGATTCCAAGACCAAAAAGCAACCTGGGAAGAAAGGGATGACAGACAGACAGTCAGACAGACAGAGGGACAGCTGACATCTTACAGCTCCTAATCACAGCCCAACGTGGAGGGAAGTCAGGAACTGAAGCAGAGAAGACAGTCAGACAGACACACTCACACACACACACACTCTCTCTCTCTCTCTCTCTCTCTCACACACACACACACACTCTCTCTCTCTCTCTCTCTCACACACACACACACACACTCTCTCACACACACACACACACTCTCTCTCTCTCTCTCACACACACACACACACACTCTCTCTCACACACACACTCTCTCTCTCTCTCTCACACACACACACACTCTCTCTCTCTCACACACACACACACACTCTCTCTCACACACACACACTCTCTCTCTCTCTCTCTCTCTCTCTCTCTCTCTCTCTCTCTCTCTCACACACACACACACACACACACACACACACACACACACACACCCAGAGGGATGCTGCTGGGTGTCCTGCTTCTTACATCTTGCTAGGCTTTCTCTCTTATACAGCTTAGGTGCACCTGCGTGGGATTGCACCACCCACAATAGGCGGGTCCTTTCCACATCAGTTATTTATCAAGTCATTAATCAAGAAAACTCAAAAGCCAGGCAGTGCTGTCGAACACCTTTAATCCCAGCACTCAGACGGCAGGGATAGGTGGATCTCTGTGAGTTCAGGGCTAGTCTGGTCTACAGAGCCTGTTCCAGGAGAGAGAGAGAGAGAGAGAGAGAGAGAGAGAGAGAGAGAGAGAGGGAGGGAGGGAGGGAGGGAGGGAGGAAGAAAGGAAGGAAGGAAGGAAGGAAGGAAGGAAGGAAGGAAGGAAGGAAGGAAGGAAGGAAAGCTCACGGGCACACTTGCCTACAAGCCAACTCTCCAGAGGCAGTTCTTCAATTGAGGATTTTTCTCTTTAGCACACAGCAACTTTTCTCCTCTCCAAGGGGAAATGGAGAGGAGAAACACACCATAAATATGTCTTCTCTTTTATAGTTATCTGAAAATTAGAACCAATCCGAATGTACCTGCGTATATCCCACAGAGAAGGAGCAAACTGTGGTTTGAGTGTGGAAGACCCTGTACTCAGACATGGCAAGTGAGAATATATAGTAATCAGCAAGATGTGAGCATCTTCCTCAAACTGCTACATTGCCAAGACCATAGACGGATGCTTCAAACACCAGCCACACCCTTAAGTCACCAGCAGCTCTGGAGATGGAAGTCCAGGGTGATTTTTGTGGTTTGCAGGTACCCCCATACCTTCCTTTGTCTCTGCACAGGTAGAGAGCAGAGGGACCCCTTGTTCACTCACACACACACACACACACACACACACCCCGTCTTAGGGCTCCATCTTTAAGCCGAATCACCCCCAAGGGCTGACCTCTTAATATCCCCTCCATGAGGTCTAGATTTCAATGCATGAACTTCAGGGGACTCGGACATTCGGTCCACAGCCAGATAACCTTCACAAGCATCCTGCATAGCCAAGTTCAATGTGTATGATTTTGTTTTTCTGAGACATTCAAGAGAAGCTACCGAGACGCAATTGTTCCTGTTCTGAGCTGGGCCGCCTGAAAGGAACTTGGGGGGCTGAGGGGGCGGGCAATGGAAACATTTCATAATTAGATGATGGCAGTGGTTACACTGTTGTACACTCTTGTCAGAACTAATCAGACAGTACACTTTACTGAGATTAGTTTCTACGTATGTAAATTGTACTTAAAGCTAATAAACTGATTTTTTTTAAGTGAAGCTAAAGAGTCCAAGTTTCCACTCTAGGCTTGAAGCCAAATGGCAAATGTCTGGGCCTCTCTGGGATGCTTAGCCTGGGGCAGGGCAGCCAGGAGCCAGGCAGGCCTGTCACTGTGTGCTAGAAATGGGAGACTCTGGAGATAGCACCACAGACTCGTGTGCATACATTACAGCTATACCTCAGTGGAAGATGGGAGAGACCAGTCGGCTTACAGCACACAGCCAACCAGAAACCCAGGCCCCTCTATCCCCTCCCTGTGCCTTCCACAGATGGTAAAGGTAATGAAGGAGGGGAAAAAAAAAACAAACCTGTGTAAACTTCACTTCTGCTCCCAGTATCTGTCCCCTCAGAGAGAGTGGCAGCTCATGACAGTCCTCTGAGAGCCTCTTCCAGTTTATATAGCTCTAGACCACTGGTCACCAGCCCTCTTCAAGCTGCGACTCTTTAATATAGTTCCTCATTTTGAGGTCACCCCCAACCATAAAATTAATTGTGTTAAAAGTAATTGGTGTTGCTCACAGTCAGCTATAGGATGGAGCACAGGGCCCCCAATGGAGGAGCTAGAGAAAGTACCCAAGGAGCTGAAGGAGTCTGCAACCCTATAGGTGGAACAACAATATGAACTAACCAGAACCCCCAGAGCTCATGTCTCTAGTTGCATATGTAGCAGAGGATGGCCTAGTCGGCCATCACTGGGAAGAGAGGCCCCTTGGTCATGCAAACTTTATATGCCCCAGTACAGGGGAATGCCAGGGTCAAGAAGTGGGAGTGGGTGGGTAGGGGAGCAGGGCGGGGGGTGGGGGAGGGTATAGGGGACTTCCGGGATAGCATTTGATATGTAAATGAAGAAAATATCTAATAAAAAATTGGGGAAAACAGTAAATGCTGTTACTTTACAACTGTAATTTTTGCTACTGTTGTGAATCACAACGTAAATATGCGACCCCTGTGAGAGGGCCGGTCCACCCCAAGGGGGTTGTGACCCACAGGTTGAGAACCACTGGTCTAGATGTTCTGGGTTGGGGAAGTTCAGACCATGGTGGGACAGAAATTCACACTTCACTATATCCCACAGTAAAGCAACAACCATACATGGGTTGGCCAGGTGTCTAGGAGCCAGTAGCATAGCACTGCATGCTGTAGTTGGGCTACAACGTCTCCATTCACCCATCAGAACCAAGTTTTTCCCTCTGTGGGTTCTGCTCTCAGGTATAGGAAAGCCTTTCTCTGTTCGCCCTGCCTCAGATGTGAAGTAGCCAATCTTTCTTTTACACACTTCCTACAGGCTGTACTGAATTTCCTTTTAATTGTCTGCTTAGTTGAAGGAGCCAGCCCACTTATGGGGAGCTGTGAAGGGAGGGCAGCCAGCCTTTAGGAACCTCTGAGCTCAGCCCCTCAGCCCTGCTTCTCCAGTGTCAAAGCACAAACTACCTGCCTCCTGCATTTCTGTAACGAAGGCTTGCTTGCGATCTAGGCGGGGCTGCTCAGAGATTCCAGCTCTTCCCAGTGACCCTTTCTCAAGGATGGGCTTCTAGAGGAATATGCAAGTTTGGAAAGCAGGAGGAGGTTGAAGACTGAAGCCTGGGTACCCAGGCTAGGCCACTCCCCCCAGCACCAGGGAAGCATGAAGGCAAGTCCTCACGCCCACGGAAAGCCCTAGCTGGAGGAATATGGCCAAGACTTTCCTGAGCGTTTACGGTGGGTGTCTAGGAGGCAGCTCTAAGCCCTTCATGTGACAGTGGATATCCATAAGCACCATGGTGCCTGGATGCCCACAGATCCTGCTGCCCACAGCAGCAGAGCCAAGAATGATTCTCTAAGCAGCGGGTGCCTAGCCTTGCTGTGTCACGACCACACGGGGACATTTCTGCAACTGCAGTTCCCCAAGAACTACAAGCAAGACAAAGGGGGACCCACACTCAGCTAAGTGCTTTCTCTGGCTTTCTGTTATTTCAACTCTCAGGCTAAAGTGTTCTCTGCCTTTGCCATCCTCTGTATCCCTTGAGTCAGCTTCTACAAGGAGCAGGCAGCTCAGGGACCCTCCGTCCTTCACTCTGGAACTGGGCCCAGTTTATGTTGATTACAGTTCAAAACTGGGCACTGTGGCCACACCCCTAGTGCTCTACCGAAGAGCCCAAAAGCCCAAGAGCAGGGATTTCAGATAGGATGGACCCTCTTTTCTGAGACCCACTTTGCAGAGCAAAAGCAACCCCACATCAGACAGCGGTCTAAGCGAAGCACCTTTGGGAGTTTATGTTAGCCCTCAAGGATGGGCAGATAGGATCCTGTGCACAGACAATGGGCAGCCAGATGTAAGTGCTAGTGGTCACAGAATGGACTAGCGAGCGCCGACCAGGCCGAGGACTTTGGGGAGACTTTTTGCTTCTCTTGCTGAGATACCTCTGGCTGCCTCCAGGCCATGTCCTCAGAATGTCCCCAGATGTGATAACTGAAGCTTTGCTGATAAAGTCACCAAGCCCAGTTCTAGTGTTTGCTGGGGACCAGGAAGTGACTGAGTTACTGTTAGCCCTTATGGTTTTACTCCTTTGGGCACTTTCAGGGTTAACTGTGGTTGCTTTGAGCCAAGAAGGCAAACTGTTAGTGTACAAGTGTGTGTGTGTGTGTGTGTGTGTGTGTGTTCTTGCCATTCTATCTATCCTTTACAAATTGTCTAGGAGGAAAGAAAGAGAGCTCCGACCTGTACAGACAGCAGCACATATGGAAATGGCTTTGAGAACGGAGCTTTGGAGTAGGGTACGGGACCACACTGGCTGCAGTCCATACCGAGAGACACAAGAGTCAATCTCATAGGCTATTTTACTGAGGTCTTTCCATGTGTGAAGAGGAAATTCAGATCCTGGGCAAAAGGGAGGTCTTGTGGGAATGGCTTTCTGTATACAGCCTGCTACGTCTGCTGTGGAAAGGATAGTTCAATAAACGCCTCTGAACTTTGCAGTAAACTGTTAGAACACTTCAAATGTACAATTATCACCCTAAAAATGCAACATTCTGTGGGAGATTAGTTATTCATTTATAGTGCTGCCAGGTTCCAAATAATCGGCATGAGATGTTCCCAGCAGCCCTTGGGAGGAAGACCAAGAGGGGCTGAATCAAGCTACAGCTTCGTGTACCCTCAAAATACTATAAAGCACATGGACCATGTTTGTTGATTAGCTCACACATGAGAACTCAAAATGCAACTGTGTCTGCCTCTCACAGGGGGACACCCCAGCTTCTCACAGGGGACACCCCAGCTTCTCACAGGGAGACACCCCAGCTTCTCACAGGGGATACCCCAACTTCTCACAGGGTGACACCCCAGCTTCTCAAAGACAGACACCTCAGCTTCTCATAGCAGCACACCCCAGCTTCTCACAGGGGATACCCAAGCTTCTTACAGGCAGACACTTCAGCTTCTCACAGGGGGTTACCCCAGCTCCTCATAGGGAGACACCCCAGCTTCTCAGAGGCAGACATCACAAGCCGATCCAAGAACAAGAAGAGAACTGAGAAGTCAATCTTGGCATATTAATCTCATCAGTGAAGACACCAAGTTGGATGTGTAAAATTGGGCGGCTGTGTTCCCGGATCTGACTCCCTGTGGTCAGCACGTCAGGTTAGCTGTTCTCCAGTAATGAGAGGTCAGCTTCTGTGGGGACAGGTAAAGGGGGCAGCAGGGCAGGAAAGAAGAGGTCACGGAGACTGTCAAGTGTCTGGGCTGGTGACTGATTTTTCTCCCATAGACAACATGCCTTCATATCATCACAACATCAGCTGATTCCCACATCTGGCAGGGTTGCATATGGAAGGGAAATAAAGCATAAACTTCAACTACAAAGGAGGTGGGGGTTGCCATTTCATGGTCCAGTGCTTGCTTGGAGGTTCTGGGTTCAATCCCCAGCATGGCCTCTGTAAAATCAACTTTAAGGGGACAGCATAAACTACCCAGCTCTTAGCTGCGCATGGCTGTGCACACCTTTCATCCCAGCACGTGGCAGGCAGAGACAGACCGTTTAGCACTTTCAATGTAGAGTAGACCCCAGAGCAACCACACAACCACCAAGAGAAAAACAGCCAAGATCTGATCAATTTGAGATACACAACTGAACTCGCTGCGGCCAGCCTGGTCTACATCACAAGCTCCAGGCCACCTCAGCTCCTCTGGGTCCTTTCCTTAGCTGTTCTTATACCCTAAGACAGATGTCAACATCAGCATTTACACGTGGGAAGTCAGTTTCCAAAACTGAAATAACTGGAAAGTTTTAATCCTTGCTAGCTGGACTTCAATCATCTAAAGAGCTGGATATTGGAAGATAGTTCTTCCATGTATCCAGAAGTGGCTTCCAGGCCTGCCTGCTGCTGCTTTCTAGGCTGCCTTTGCAGGGGTCTGCATGCAAAGACCCTCCAAGGCCAAGACAGCTGCTTACTGCCCAGTGTCAAAAGTCTGTGTCCCCTCTAGGCCAAAGGGGCACACTTACTCACTATGAATACCTTAAAATTCCTACTTTCAGGCTGTTTTCTTGTGTTACAGACAATCGCAAGTTAAAATGTCCTCTGTCTAGCCTTGTGGGAATGAGAGAACTAGGCTTCCAGGCACTGTCCTTCCTCTCCGGCTCCACCAGTGTCCCCAGAGAATGTCAGCCTGACTTGTTGCTACCTTATAGGAATGAAAGATCCCAGGACCGGCATATTTCTTGACTGATTATTGAGTTTTCAGAGCAAACTCCCAGGAAGCATTGAAATTGGCAGTCCTAATGATTAATAGATTTCTTCTTCTCTGTAAAGCTTCTATATCTGGGCTTTAATGAGCCTGGCACTGTATGCTGGTCAGCTCTGGATTTAAAAGTTTTGAATGATAAGGCTGGAGTGAGGGCTCAGCTGTTAAGGGCACTGACTGCTCTTCCAGAGGTCCTGAGCTCAATTCCCAGCAACCACATGGCAGCTCACAACCATCTATAATGGGATCCAATGTCCTCTTCTTGTGTGTCTGAAGACAGCCACAGTGTATTCGTATACATAAAATAAATAATTCTTTCCTTAAAGAGCTAGTGATTATTTAAAACAAATATAATGAAAGTGCTTTGGGGAATTAACAACTTATGACAACATAAAATATGTCAGAACAGAGGACAAAAGAGCGAGATGGGAGCATGGGCCTGCCTCAGTGTAGTCTGCACACATAAGATACCAGAGTCAGTGTGAGTGCACTTAAAGGGAGAACTTAGGATGTATAGCAGGCCCCCAGAGCAACCACGAGACACCGAGAGAAAAGCAGCCAAGATTTGATCAATTTGAGATACACAACTGAACTCAGAGCAGCCAGCATTACAAAAAAGAAATACAGCTAAGAAGCTAGTTATAACAATAAAACTGAATTTTTTTTTAAAAATAGTCATTAGAGGGAATTATCTGTGTCACTAATATGTTATAAACCAAGAGCTGAGTTGTGCTGAAGACAGAGAAAGAAAATAATGCACACCTGACAGATGGACACCTGAAAACAGTCAGCAAGATAATACACTGAACACAAACACACTAATTGGATGACATGGCTCACACCTATAATCCCAGCATTCATAACACTGAAACAAAAGGTTTTCTGTGAATTCCAGGGCATGGGTGACCTAATGAGTTCCAGTGTGAAACCCTGTCTCAAATTAGATAGATAGATAGATAGATAGATAGATAGATAGATAGATAGATAGATAGATACATACATACATACATACATACATACATACATGAGATAGATAGATAGATAGATAGATAGATAGATAGATAGATAGATAGATAGATAGATAGATAGATAGATAGATAGATGCATGTACCATATGAACAGTGGTAAACTCTGCTGCCAGCTCAAGGGGTATACCTGGGCCCCCTCAGTTAAGGCTTCAGCGGCTTCCAAGTGCCTGAATGGCTGAGCTTGGGAAAGCACCACCCTGGGGAGCCCTGCTCAAGCAGAGAACTTTAATTTTTCTTTTCAAATGGGTTGGCATTTGTAAATAGGTTGCCTCCTTTGGTGGTTGAGGTCTCAGCCTTGCGATGCTCTTCCTGCTGCCTACCCTGATCCAGCGTGCTCTGGGTGTTCTCTGTATCCAGTCTTCTTTATGAATGGAACTAAACAGTTGTATATCTTTCTGCTTTCTGTTCTAAATTCTCACTATAAACTTGACTAAGCACGGCAAGCAGTAAGCATGCCTCGGCCTACGGACTGTCACGAAAGTATCTCCGCCAAACTTAGCCTGCTGAATCAGCCGCACTCAGACTTTTAGGGCACAGATAGCACAAAGATAGGTGAGAGCCATATCGCCCAATTAGTGTGTTTGTGTTCAGTATATTATCTTGCTGACTCATTTCAGGTGTCCATCTGTCAGGTGTGCATTATTTTCTTTCTCTGTCTTCAGCACAACTCAGCTCTTGGTTTATAACATATTAGTGACATAGATAATTCCCTCTAATTCTTTGCCAGAATGTAACACAAGCAGTCATTAGCCCAGTTGTTGATGGAGTCCTTGCTCTCCTCTGAACCCTGGTGAGCAGAACCTTCATTGACCACATGTACAACCTTAACCTGGTCTTCCAAACTCCTCCTACAACAGCCCAGTAATCTCTCCTCACCTCATCCTGTGAATTTTCTACCTACATCTATCTCTGCATCAAGTTCCAAAGGTTTGTAAACCTCATGACAAGGTTGTTGCTTATCACAGCAACGACCCCACTCTCTGAACCAATTCTCTTTTGCCATAGTTCCTACCTCGAAATGTCTAAAGCCTTCCCAAGACAGTATCACCAACTGAGGGCCCAACGTTTAAACGCAGAAGTTTGTGGGGGACAGCTCACATTCAACCTACTATACTACAGTCAGAAAATATGTCAACTTCACAGAACTGGCATGTTTGTGGGAGAAGATGACTTCTGCCTGCTAGCACCAACACATTGCTACCCCGGGGATGAGCAGGCCTTCTGAAGCTGCAAGTGTGTGCTGAGTGCGTGAGTCAGGGCGGCATTGGTTATGCTGAGCTGACAAATAGCTCCCAAATCTAAGTGGACTCGGGCAACCTTTATTTCTCGCTCGTGCTTTGTGCCCACTGTGGGTAGGTAGGAGGTCTTTATTCACTGAAGTCACTGAGTCCCCCATCATAGCCAAGGGAGGAATTATGCAGTGTCTTTCGAGGTCCCTCCTTGCAGGGTCCCTTGCTATAGAGAGTCACATAGTCCCACTTACATGTCAAAGAGGGCAGAAAGCACATCCTACCTTGCAGACACATCTAACAGAGAGAGAACAGATGGGTTCACAAGTAAAGTTAACTTTAAAAATTCCCACAGACAATGAAAACATCAATGTGGCCCTGGACATGTAGGGGCTTGTGGTGGTTTAAATAGGTTTGGACACTATAGATTTGTGCATTTGAATGCCTGTTTGGCCCATAGAAACTGTCACTATTAGAAGGTGCAGCTTTGTTGGAGTAGGTATGGCCTCGTTGGAGGACGTGTGTCACTATGGGGATACGCTCAAGCTCCGCCCAGTGTGGAAATCTAGTCTCCTCCTACCTGCCTTCAGATCAAGAACTCTCGGCTCTAGCACTGTGTCTGTCCGCATGCTGACATGCTTGCCGCCATGAAAATAATGGACTAGACCTCTGGAACTGTAAGCCAGCCACAATTAAATGTTTGACTTTCTAAGAGTTGCCTTGGTCATGGTGTGTCTCTTCACAGCAGTAAACCCTAACACAGGGCTCACCTGCATTACCAAGGTTCACAATGAAATCCTCACTCTTTCAACCTTTTGATCTGAGCACCATCCAGGATCTGGCCCAGAACAGACACTCAATCATCCAGCCCAAGGGAAGACCCATTATGTATATGATGTAGGAAGAGCTGGAAGAGAAAAGGGGTGGGGGAACAGAACCCAAAGATCCCAAATAGAAAAGTGATTTCAGAGACCTTAGAAGCTAGTACCCCTAGAGATGAGTTACTTACAGAACAGAAGAGGGCATCAGATCCCCTGGAACTGGAGTTACAGGTGACTGTGAGCTGCCATGCAGGTGCTGGACACTGAAGCTAACTCCTCTGCAAGGGCAGCCAGCTCTCTTAACATCTAAGCCATCTCTTAGCTCCTGTTTCCTGTTTCACTGGCTTACTCCGTTACAGTTATTATTGTTTTCTTAAGGCCTCATCTCCTGTACTTTCATAATACCTTTGAGTATGGCATTGAAGAGATGACTCAGAGGCTAAGAACACCTTCTCCTCTTACAGGAGACCTGGGTTCAGTTCCCAGCACTCACACTGGGGGGGCTCACAACCACCTATAATTCCAGTTCTAGATTATCTAATATTTTTGGCCCTCGCTGGCTCCTATACTCACATACACATGCCCACATGCCACACAGACATACATGTGATTAAAAATTAAACAAATCTTTACAAATAATAATATGTACCTTAAGGTTTAATTGTAGTGAAGAGACACCATGACCTTGGCAACTCTTATAAAGGACATTTCACTGTGGAGGTGGGGCTGGCTTAGAGTTCCAGAGGTTTAATCCATTATCAAGATGGCAAGAAGCATGGCAGCATCCAGGCACACACGGTGCCGGAAGAGCCAAGAGTTCTACATAAGAACTAAGAGTACACTGTTTTGTTTTGTTTTTTACAGTGGGTGGAGCTTGAGCATTTAAAACCTCAAGCCCCCACCACCACCACCCCGATGCATTTCCTCCAACAAGGCCACACCTCCTCCAACAAGGCCACATCTCCTAGTACTGCCACACCCCATGGCCAAGCATTCAAATACATGAATCTATGGGGACCATTCCTGTTCAAACTACCACAGTATTTTAGAGAAAGAGTTTAGATGATAGACTTAAGACCTTTCTTCTTTTGTATTATAAGCACTAGCCTTAAGAGTTCCTCTGTCTAAACACAGTTCCTCTGTCTGTTGCAAATGTTGGCACCTCTTGAGTATGGTAGTTGGTAGTTATTTCTGAATCGCTGTGACAAATACCTGAGAAAAACAACTGGAAGAGGACAGGTTTATTATGGTTTGCAGTTTCCAATATCTCAGTCTGTGGTCACTGGCTCCACATGCTAGAGCAAGACATCACTGCAGTAGGAACCCATGAAGGAGAGCAGCTTGTAGCAGTCTGGAAGTAAAGACCGCAGAAAGAAGAAGGGGCAGAACAAGATCAAACCAGAAAAGAGTTCTCAGGACTCTGCTTCCTTCAAGCAGGCCCCAGCTCACGGTTCACCACTTCCCAGTGGGTCTACTCATAGTCTTGAATCCACCTATGGATTAAACCATTCCTGAAGTCCTTCCCTATCCACAGTTCTCTGGAACACCCGCACAGGCACACCCTGGTTGGAGTCTTGTGAACCCCATGAGTATTTCTCAATCCAATCAAGTTGACGATTAACTATCATACTGTTTTTATTTTTGTAAAATTAACGTCATTTTCTTTCCTTTTTTTTTTTCTTTGCTATTTTCTCCTTATTTATTTTGAGTGTGATGTTCCATATCCAAATACCTACAAATATTCCTCTCTGTAGATTTCTGTTACTGATGCTATTTTTGTTTGTTTGTTTTGTTTTTCCAGATAGGGTTTCTCTCTGTGTAGCCTTGGCTGTCCTGGAACTCACTCTGTAGACGAGGCTGGCCTTGAACTCACAGAAGTCTGCCTGCTTCTCCCTCCTGAGCACTGGGACTAAAGGTGTACACAATCACCACCCAGCTTACTGATACTGTTTTCATGTTATTGTGAAATAGTATAGTGTTTCATGTTTAGTTTTCTTATTATATCCACTTAGATACATTTTATACCCTCAAAGACTGTCCTTCATGTATATGACTATATTAAAAGACTATATTCTCGGCTCTTTTGGCTGATGTGAGCCATAATCTATGCAAGGTACAATCCTTCTCAGACACAATACCTTCATGTCTGTGAGGTCAATTCTCTTTCTTCCTTTTACCATCTTCTTCACGATCATACTTAGTTCTGCCTTCATGCGCATTTGAAATATATTCATAATATCTTTTTAAATCTCCTTTTTTCTACTACCATCGTCTTTTCATTTCTAGTTCTTTCTTGGTAGGTTTTATTCTCCTAGTTTGGACTAATAGTCCCTTTTCTGTTTCTGCCTATAACAATAACTGCATATTTTATATACTATATTGTTTCTTTCTGGGTTTCAATGTATTCTTCTAAACACTACTAGTGTTTTCATCCCTACAGTATAATTGGTTGTGTATATCTGTGCCTGCTTAGGGTAGTTTAAGTAACTCCAGAGCAGTCTAAGGTGATATAAGACCAGTACTAAGGCTGCCTTTATAAAGCTCCATCGCATGTCTATTGTATGGTAATGAGAAAGCGTTGCTTGTCAGAGACCAGGGCAATGGCCAGCCCCTCCTTATACTCTTCCTTGTTTTACATTCAAAGACACTCATTCCTCTTATCTAATCAAAAAGGAAGGTATTCTGCCCTCCTGGAAGCTAGCCCAGATCTTCAACAT
This sequence comes from Mus minutoides, assembly GCA_902729485.2. Classification (NCBI taxonomy): domain Eukaryota; kingdom Metazoa; phylum Chordata; class Mammalia; order Rodentia; family Muridae; genus Mus; species Mus minutoides. The sequence continues at coordinate 2,144,039 of LR749547.1, forward strand.
TGTTGCCAGCTACAAGCTCCACAATGTATGCAGCAGCTCTAAACCCTCCACTAAATGACAAGAATATGACTTTCTCCAACAGTTCTCAACCTGCAAGGGCAAATTTAAAAGAAAATCTGCCCCTACTATACGTGTCCTGCAGCCTCAGGTTGGCCAAAGATAAGAGTGTGTAGCTCGCCGGGCGTGGTGGCGCACGCCTTTAATCCCAGCACTCGGGAGGCAGAGGCAGGTGTA